>SJYQ01000460.1:1054652-1187930 GCA_006410935.1 Redunca redunca
GCCAAACTTTGGAAAGATCAACACAAATAAGTCTTCTGGTTGACAAACCCTTATCAGAAAAAAGGTTGTAAAATGTTAATTGGCCCTTCTGGCAGAAGATGATGTAAATTACCTAAGACTTGTGTTTGCAGTCAGGTATGCAGAGAGAAAAGCCTGCTTTTGATGAGTCTAAACTGCTAACGCTGCATAACTTTGTGTTACCCATTGATCTCCATGTATTATCAAACATATAAATAGCCCCTTGAACAATAAACGGATGGGACAAGTTTTCCGGACTAGCCTCTCGGCCTAGTTTCTTGAGAATCTGGTTCTCCCCATGTCTCTTTCTCTCACCCTTTTCTCCTCTCCTTCCTCCTCTTTACTCTAACTTCAGGCTGAATTCCCATCTGGAACGGAGTGGCTCTCCAAGTCTACTTACCTGCCCCGGCCCCAAGATCCGTGAGAGAGAGTGCCCAAGGAGGGGCACTCTCCACTATTCGAGGGCGCCGGCGGCCCCACGTAGATGGTGCAAGCTCCTTGTCTGGAGCTTTATTGGCTTTCTCCGTAAACCAAGTTATTCAGCCTCTTTTCTCCACTTAATTTTCCTACTATACTATTTCTTCTAATCTCCTTTATATTTCTATATAAGTTTTTTCCTCGCCTATTCCGTCTCTCCTTTGAATCACCCTGGTTCCACCGGGGCTGGACCCCGCCACAGCTTGAACATCAGGAAGTTCACAGTTCACGTATTGCTGAAGCCTGGCTTGGAGAATTGAGCATTACTTTACTAGCGTGTGAGATGAGGGCAATTTTGCGGTGGTTTGAGCATTCTTTGGCATTGCCTTTCTTTGCAATTGGAATGACAATGGACCTTTTCCAGTCCTGTGGCCACTGCTGAGTTTTCCAAATTTGCTGGCATATTGAGTGCAGCACTTTCATAGCATCATCTTTCAGGATTTGAAATAGCTCAGCTGGAATTCCATCACCTCCACTAGCTTTGTTCGTGTGATGCTTTCTAAGGCCCATTTGATTTCACATTCCAAGATGTCTGGCTCTAGATCAGTGATCACATCATCATGATTATCTGGGTCATGAAGATCTTTTTTGTACAGTTCTTCCATGTATTTTTGCCACCTCTTCTTAATATCTTCTGCTTCTGTTAGGTCCATACCATTTCTGTCCTTTATTGAGCCCATCTTTGCATGAAATGTTCCCTTGGTATCTCTAATTTTCTTGAAGAGATCTATGGTCTTTCCCATTCTGTTGTTTTCCTCTATTTCTTTGCATTGATCGCTGAAGTAGGCGTTCTTATCCCTTCTTGCTATTCTTTGGAACTCTGCATTCAGATGCTTATATCTTTCCTTTTCTCCTTTGCTTTTCACCTCTCTTCTTTTTACAGCTATTTGTAAGGCCTCCCCAGACAGCCATTTTGCTTTTTTGCATTTCTTTTCCATGGGGATGGTCTTGATCCCTGTCTCCTGTACAATGTACATGTGTACTTTTTGCTTAGTTGCTCAGTCGTGTCCATCTCTGCGATTCCATGAACTGTAGCCCACCAGGCACCTCTGTCCATGGAGATTCTCTGAGCAAGAATAGTGGAGTGGGCCGCCATGCCCTCCTCCAGGTGATCTTCCCAACCCAGGGGTTAAACCCAGGTCTCCTGCATTGAGGCAGATTCTTTACTGTCTGAGAGTAATTATCCTTCAGTTTAAAAAAGTAGTGTGAGTGAGGGTGGGGAGGGATGCACACATTTTTATGTAAAGGGGGTGATTGGAAAGTGGAAGGCCATTCTACACAATCCCTGTGGGGCAGAGAGTGGAGCCCTGCCAGCAGCATTGTTCAGCCTCTTCTCTGTAAGTGCAAAACAGGAATTGCTCCCAAGAAGCGGATATGGCTGAGCAAGAGTGTGGCTCTGATGGTCTCCAAAGGCTGCCAGCCTGGCATTGAGATTCCTCAGCAGGAGGTGCCCTGTTCTTGTTGCTTGTTGCCCTAAATCCTCTTTACAGTCAAGCCTCCTTCCCAGAGATTTGGAAAGCCAGGCTGGTCATGACCATTTTATAGACACTTCTGGATTATAAATTGGTATATGGTGTCCCTCAAAATCCACCTTCTGACAATAACTTAATATTGCTTGCCAGCCCCCACCCCCCTTTTTTTGAGTATTGCAATTTCTGGCCTTGATTTGAAAATTTATTATTGATGCTTGGTGTCTTTTGGAAATTGGCTGTAAACGATCTTCCTGCTGCATAAATGAGGCAGATTCCTATTGTGTAAGGCCATAAACATCCTATATTTATTTGGCAGGGCATCTAAATCATTGTTACAGCAAATACTAGGCTTGTAGGCATCCGTTTGGGATTGAATTGGATTGGATTATGTTCCTCCTCTTAACCAATTTTAATTCTCTGCTTCCTGAAGTCTGAGAGATGTTATTGGGCTACTAAAAGCAAATAGGCTTCTGATCAGGTGAACCCATTTCTAACTATTAAGATCTTGGAGAAAATGTTTCTAGAAACCAGTAATTAGAGCTGATGGAAGTGAAAGTGGAGCTAAATGAGTGAAACCTCCCCAGTAACATGTTGCAATGGCCCTTTTAGGCCTAGACAGAGAGCAGTGATGAGATTCTGGTTGCTAAAGGGAGTTTACAGCCTAGAGAATGGATTGCCTGTCCCTACCTGCTTCCAGACCCTCATCCCTACCTGACTTTCCAGCCATTTTCTTAAGCCTCAAAACAAAAAGCTTCCTCGGATTAAGGTGACAAGTCAGGAAGGATTGTTTTCCAGAGGCTGCCCAAGAGGTGCCTGTTAATCATTTTATTCGAAAATTCAATATTGCTGAACTCCCACACAAATTTCAGCATGAGGCCTCCGGAGAGTTTTTTGGCCCTTAAGTACGTAAGATTTATAGCATGGGGCTCCAATTAAGCAAAATGCAAAGACTGAAGGAGAGTGAGGAGGGACGCAGTTGGGCTAGACAATGGAGGTAAAGGTTGGCTGCTTTTTTCCTAATTTCAGGCAGCTTAGCCGCTGTGAGGGTCTGGCACTGTTCACAGTCTGCATTAGCCGGCTCTGTACGTAGTCTCACCTTCAGAAGCGGGTGTGTGGTCAGAAAATGACTTGGTTTGCTTTTGTATAAAACACTAGCTGCTCGGACTGCCCAGTGGTCCAGTGGTTAAGAATCTGCCTGCCAGATGCAGGGGGCACAGGTTCAATCCCTGGACCCAGAAGATTTCACATGCTGCTGGGCAATTAAGCTTCTGTACCAGAACAACTGAGTGCATGCCCGAGAGCCCATGCTCCACTCTAAGAGAAGCCACTGTAGTGAGGAGCCTGCACAGCAATGAAGACCAAAAGCAGCCAGTAAAAGAAAAACAACCCCACCTCGAACACTATCCACTTAATTTTTGCTTCAAATGATAAAATCGACTCACCCCAATTTTTCAGCCTTAAACCAGATGACCCGCTTTTGTTAGACCTTTCAGTGGATTTCAAATCCCTTTCACCTTTCTCCTCAGCAGTCCTAAGAGGGGAAGAACTGGCAGTACTCTACCCATCTTGCAGCTCGGGTCACTGCGGTCTGAAGAGAGGACATGAGGCGGGTTACTACGTGATTTCCCAGGTGGGGTGATTTATTTCAAAGTGAGTGGACAGAACTCTGGAGTCAGGCTGCCCACATCTCAGTCTGCCTCCTGCCGCTTATTGCCATCTCCATGTCCTCAGCCATAAAGTGGGAATGATAATGAAATAAAAAGAGTGTTTACCTAGTGAAGGTTTTGAAGAAGCAAATGAGTTAAAGTATGTAACGTACTTAGAACAGTGCTTGTCATGAACTAACAATGTCAGTTGCTGCTTTTCATCATTCTGATTATTATTATTATGACTTGAGTTATACAGTCTGTGCTACTTTGGGTTGGTTATAGATTCCAGGACCTTTGATTCTTACTGCTTTTCTCTTTTTTAATTTTAAAATATCAGTGAAAAAAGCAAAGTGGTTAGTGTCAACTAATACCTATGTACATGAGTCTATGTACAACAGTAAGACTCATTCCTATGTGGATTTTCCCCAGCCTTATTTACTGTTTACCTAGAAGCCAGACAGACAAAGAGAACACCTGAATAGAGAGAGAGCATGACTGGGAGAGTGAAGGGGAGATATATTAGTCTGAACCAGTTGCTGACTGTGGGATAATTCATTAGAAAATGAAATTAAAGTGATTTGCTTGAACAATACCGACAACTGCTTTCATTTGTTAAAAAAGAAAAAAAAAAGAGCCCAGATATGGTAGGAAAATGTCTAAGGTAAAGGCTAACAAAGAGATGGCAAGCTAATTTAAAGAGAGAATAGGCCATGATAGACGTCTATTGATTGATAAACTTATCTAGCTAAAATTTTCTGCTTTCTTACTGCATTTTTCTTAGTGCTTAAACAAAGAGTATATACTCACCAATAACAGAAATAATGATGAATTATAGTGCCCCAGTTCACAGACTCTTCTGGAGCAATAAAAAGTAATGAATTATAACCTCTAGCTGACTTGCAAGGATTTTCATGAATTATTATGGAATAAGAAAGGAATTAAATGCAGAGAAGTGGGTATAATATCCTAATTTAATAAAACAAATATAGACAAACAGACTTCTGTGTGTGTGTGTTTATATAAGATTACATGAGACTGGAAGAAAAATAAAGAAGCACAAATACTAAGTGGTTAATGTGGATTATTCCTCTCTTCTCTTAAAATCTGTTCCTAAAATGATTAATACATCATAAAACTGAGGAAATGAAGTGAAAGTCATAAAAGAGCCCTCCGTGCCCTAGTTTCCCTGAATCTAAAGTTCTAGGACCGTGCTGTCCTTGATAGCAGCCACTAGCCATGCGTGCCTATGGAGCACTTGAGATGAAAGTGAAAGTGATAGTCGCTCAGTCATGTCTGACTCTTTGCAACTCCATGGACTGTCTTTGAACAGATGAGAAAAACAGGAAAATTACTTATTAATATTCTTTGTATCCAGCATGTGTTGGGCAACAATATTTTGGATATATTGGGCTAAATAAAGTGTATTGTTAAAGTTAATTTCATCTCTTTTTACTTTCTAATGTGGCTAGTTTAGAAAATTTACTTAAATTTGCAACTAAATTTAGAGAATTAACAATTCAGCATATGACTCACATATGAGATGGTACTGGCCTCAAGGAATTACAGAAGGATGAAGAGGTGTTAGGAGTGGCTATGAGAAACTAATTTTTACATAATTTGGTAGGAAGAAATGCTAGATGTTGTGGAAAAGGGCATAACTTTTCCGCAGGGGTTCTCAAAACACAGGCCCTTGATCAACAGTATACTGTGAATATCTTTGAAATGCAAATTCTCCAGCCCCACCAGACACTTACTGATCAGAAACTTTGGATATGGTGTCCAAGATCTGTGTTTCTATGTTTTAATAAACATTCTAGTGATTTTGATGCAAGTTAAAATTTGCTTTAGGAAAAGACAGAATTTGGATAGAAGATAACATGGTTTGAGTTTTAGAAGATGCTTCAAAATAGACTAAGCTTATCCCAAAGGCAATATAGACTTTTAGCAATGAATCATTCCTGAGAAGAAATTCTGAGCAAGAAAATGGTGGTTAAATGATTCAATTACTTTCAAGTTTCAGCACTGGCCTGAGCTGTCTTTATTGTGTTTTTTTGATAAGTGTGAATTTACCCACATGATAGCTTTGAGAATCAAAGAGTCAGTGTGAAACTTGGCATTTGAAACTATTTTGGATGCTTTAATGACCTCACTTTCCAAAAACAAGTTGGTTATTGTTGGAAAGAAAATAATACATATTTATTTTGGGGACAGAAACAGGTTGGAAAAGATTGTACTATTCAGTTTTGTCTAACTTCCATAGAAAAGGTAGAATTTCTTTAAGCAACCAACTTTCTATGTCTGACAGTGAATTCAGTATCATCTTTAAAATTGCCTTCTTTATTGATGAAAAAATTGCAAACCCATTTTCATTTCTTTAAAATGCTTGAATGAACTCACTAGAATGGAAGTTATGTGCTCACTGGAGGGGGCGGGGAGACACATAGGGTATGCTTTCCTCAAAGTGGGTACACATAGCCACATGCACACACACAACACACTGTCCACGCAACGTTCTTTATAATGGAGATGAAACAGAGGAATTTCCAGTTTCACTTTCCATGTTCAAAGGCACAAAATGTCTTGGAACTAAAAAAAAAAGTGTGGGCAGGTTATTTCATTAGTGGATCATATGACCAAAGATGCCCTATTGACATTTCCATGATTTTCGTGGTCATGAATTACTAGACGGGTAAATGAAGACTACGTGACATTTTCTTTAATGTTCATCTAACAGTGCCTGTAGATAGCTAATAACTATGACACCAAAATGAGGATAAGAGTAATAAAAATAAATAGTCCACCAACTGTATACTGAACCCAGTCTAGAAATACAATGTTGACTAGGCAGGCATAGTTCCTTCCTGTATGGGCGTGGTGAAAGTGGATATTGAATATAAATAACAATGGGATAATGTTTGTAAAAAATAGCACACATACTAAGGGAATTTAGTTTGGTTTAGAAGTCAGAGAAAGGTGTCTTGAAGAGGTGATAGATAATAACAAGAGGGAGGGGTCAAAGGATGTTCACAAACATGTGAACATCTCCAAGTGCAGTAAGAGCTTGACTCTTAGGGAAACACTTGAGGTACTGCAGAGTAGAGAGCTAGGCAGACCAGAGATAAAAGCAGAGACATAAGTAGTTCTTAGTGTTTTTTTAAAAAAACTATTTGGAGTTTGAGACTGCTTTCAGAGGGCCACTGACATAAGATGTCACCAGATTTACTTTTAACTAGATTCTGCTGGCTTCAATGCAGATTTGGAGCAGAGGTGAGGGCCCTGTTGCAGAAAGTAGGCCAGTTGAATCAATTCTTGCATTAGTCCAGGCAAAGGTAAGTGTGGGCTAACCTCCTGTGGTGGCCATGGGAATGGAGAGAAGTCAATGGATGAGAGCAGTATTTAGGAGATTGAATCCACGTGATTTGGTGGGGTGGTGGAGATAGAAGATTCTCCCCAAGTTCCTGATGTGGGATATGGGACACTGATGAAGGAGCAGGGTTTGGGGGCAAGAGAATGTAGTCAGTGTTAGTGATATTGGGTTTATGCACATGTGAGTTACCTAAATGGAGATGAATAGTGGAACAGAATTGACTGAGCTGGGTGAAGAGAGTTGTGTGTCCCTGGCACATGAGCAGTAATTGAAGCCAGGGGAGTGGATGATGGGTGCCTGGAGCTTTTGGGGTCAGTTCAGTTGAGTCATTCAGTCGTGTCTGACTCTTTGCGACCTCATGTACTGCCGCACATCAGACTTCCCTGTCCATCACCAACTCCTGGAGCTTGGTCAAATTCGTGTCCATCGAGTCGGTGATGCCATCCCACCATCTCGTCCTTTGTTATCCCCTTTTCTTCCTTCCTTCAATCTTGCCCAGCATTAGGGTCTTTTCCAGTGAGTCCATTCTTCATATCAGGTGGCCAAAGTATTGGAGTTTCAACTTCAGCATCAGTTCTTCCAATGAATATTCAGGACGGATATCCTTTTGGATTGACTGGTTTGATCTCCTTGCTGTCTCAAGAGTCTTCTCCAACACCACAGTTCAAAATTATCAATTCTTCAGCACTCAGCTTTATTTATGGTCCAACTCTAACATCCATACTTGACTACTGGAAAAACCATAGCTTAGACTAGACGGACCTTTGTTGGCAAAGTAATGTCTCTGCTTTTAAATATGCTATCGAGGTTGGTCATAGTTTTTCTTCCAAGGAGCAAACGTCTTTTAATTTCATGGCTGCATTCACCATCTGCAGTTAATTTGGAGTCCCAAAATATAAAGTCCCCCACTGTTTCCACTGTTTCCCCATCTATTTGCCACGAAGTGATGGGACCAGATGCCATGATCTTTGTTTTCTGAATGTTGAGTTTTAAGGCAGGTTTTTCACTCTCCACTTTCACTTTCATCAAGAGGCTTTTTAGTTCCTCTTCACTTTCTGCCATAAGGGTGATGTCATCTGCATATCTGAGGTTATTGATATTTCTCCTGGAAATCTCGATTCCAGTTTGTGCTTCATCCAGCCTGGCATTTCACATGATGTACTCTGCATGTAAGTTAAATAAGTAGGGTGACAGTATACAGCCTTGACATACTCCTCTCCTAATTTGGAACCAGTCTGTTGTTCCATGTCCAGTTCTAACTATTGCTTCTTGACCTGCATACAGATTTCTCAAAAGGCAGGTAAGCTGGTCTTGTATTCCCATCTCTTGAAGAATTTTCCACACTTTGTTGTGATCCACACAGTCAAAGGCTTTGGCATAGTCAATAAAGGAGAAGTAGATGTTTTTCAGGAACTCTCCTTTGTGATGATCCAACAGACATTGACAATTTGATCTCTGGTTCCTTTGCCTTTTCTAAATCCAGCTCAAACATCTGGAAGTTCATGGTTCATGTACTGTTGAAGCCTGACTTGGAGAATTTTGAGCATTACTTTGCTAGTGTGTGAGATGAGTGCAATTGTGCAGTAGTTTGAACATTCTTTGGCATTGCCTTTCTTTGAGATTGGAATGAAGACTGACCTTTTCCAGTCCTGTGGCCACTGCTGAGTTTTCCAAATTTGCTGGCATATTGAGTGCAACACTTTAACAGCATCATCTTTTAGGATTTGAAATAGCTTAACTATACAAAAAAGATCTTCATGACCCAGGTAACCACGATGGTGTGATCACTCACCTAGAGCCAGACATCCTGGAATGTGAAGTCAAGTGGGCCTTAGGAATCATCACTACAAGTAAAGCTAGTGGAGGTGATGGAATTCCAGTTGAGCTTTTGATGTAGGGCAAGAAGAGAGAGAGACTAGGACAGCAGATAGGAGAGTTGAAGCCAACTACGGTGACTGAAATGAAGTCTGCAAAGGGGAAGAAGGGAAATTTGCAATGCACGGTGTCAGGAGAGTAAAAAGGAAGGGAAGTGTTTCTGGTAAGGGCAGTGACATCAGTGTTGAATGCAGCTGAGACAACAAATGAAATGTGGGCTGAGAGAAGTTCACTGGTGTCTCATAAGAGTTGTCTGTGGAGTAATTCAGCAAAAGCCAGAAGGTGAGGGACAGGTGGGCATAAAGGAAGCCCTGTCAGTAGCTGAATGAAGCCAGAGTGGGGGGAGGATGTGTAAGATGAGAGAGAGAGAGAGATGTGTTTAAATGTTGGTGAGAGAGTCTCAGTGGGGGAGGGAAGAGTTGAATGTAAAAAGGTAGGATGTGACAGGGAGATAATTGACAGAACAGAGTCCTGGAGGAAGCAAAAGGGGATTCTGTTCTCAGGTGGGAGATGGGGAACCTCTTTCATTGTAACAGGCAATGGAAAGCTACAGGAGTTTCTGTTTCTGATGATTTCAATTTTCTCTGGGAAGTAGGAGGGGCACTAATTGGCTGAGAGTGGAGGAGAAGGTGAGGAAAAGAGAGGGTTGACGCAGTCATTCCAGGGAGTGAAACAGATAGCAGCCTGGGGCAGCATAATGGAATTGTGGCAGAGGGTGAGGGCACAGGTGGTGATGCTGCCTGCAGTTTGCAGTGGTGCCCATTTGACCGCTCCTGTGGTCTTCCCACTGAGGCTCAGCAGTAGTGTGGAAGAGTGCTGCAGGCAAAGAACCACGACTGAACGGCCACGTAACATCAGGCAAGTCACATACTCTCCATTTCCTCGTCTGTGAACCAGCCACAAAAAAAGTACACATCCGAAAGGATTGTTGGGATTATTAATTTGTTTATCTACATAAAGTACTGAAAACAGTAGATAGTGTGGGAGCGGCATAGTGCATGGCACGTGGAACTTCCTCAAAGAGGAATTGAACCCACCTTGCTCCCTGCAGTGGAAATGAGAGTCTTAACCACTGGACCATCAGGGAAATCCAATAGCACATACTTTATGTTAAGTATTAATTATGCTCTGGCTTTGGGGTTTTGTCAGGCATGAGATGATAGGAGTGAAGGAATGGGAAATAACAAGAAAGTGGTTGAAACTGTAGGTGGAGGAATTAAACTGGACAACAAGGGAAATGAAGCCATAGGTTTTGGAAATCACTAGATTGTTTTGAATTTACTGGCAGTCCTCCTGTTATGGACTCCTAGCCTAAGAATACAGTATGCTAGTTTTGCCCACAGAATTAGTGTTAATGGAAAATGTATAATAGTGTCTGAACTCTGTATACCAGCTCCCATTCTATACTTTAGTTTTTGTATCTAATTACATAAGGAATTTGCATCATAAAGATCCTGTGTGTGATACTTTATGTTCTGAATTACTGGAAAATGGAAAATTTTTTCAAAAAGAAAAAAAATTATTAGAAGCAATATTAAGGGAATCCCCTCAAGTTAAGGCAATTTTGTTTAAAGGCTGTAAGTTTGTGAACTGTTCATCTTCTTTTCCTTGTTGTCCACAATGTATTTTAAGCCAGAAAAACAATCTGTTCGGTCCAGGCTTGAATTGCTGTGGAATAAACAACTTCCAAAAGTGAACTTTAAAAGGAACTCTCTGCATCCCTGATGGGCTGAGGCACTCACAGGTGTTATTTTGTCTCTAAGAATAGATTCTGTCTGGTCATTTAGATCATGCATTGGGACCCTGGACTTTAATCATAAATGTAAACAGACTTTGGGAACCAATGTTTGTTTCCAGGTTGGAAAATTATTGTTTTTCTTTTTTTGTAAAAGTATTACTGACAAGCTTAGTGACCTCTTTGAAAATATGAAAATAGTTTCATGCACTAACAAGCAAATAAATAGAATACAATTATAGACTAGGGCCTGCCCCCATAGGAGTCTAGAGATTTTGATTTTATTTTTGCCTGGGCAAATGACTTTTTCTAAATTTAGAGGAGACTTTTAGAGGTGGGAAAGGTGGAGAGAAGTAAATACAGCCATTCTTATCTCACAGATACCCCTGAATCTGCTGTCTTCCCAGGAATTGCCAAGGAACAGATGTCAAGGGTTAAGGATACTTTATCCATTTATTCAAAAGCATTAATTGAAACCTTTCTCTGTGCCAGAAACTGTGCAAATCCCTGGAGATACAAAGGTAACAAGATTTATTCCCAAGAATCAGGAATGAGGCAAGTACAAAGTTAGAAGCAGGCTTTTATAGGACAAAGTAGGAGGGAACTTAATCAAAACTGAGGAAGAAGGCTTCTGGAGACGAAGACTAAGTGGATCATGTGAGATGACCAAAGAACAATTTTGGTAAAGAATCAGGACAGTGTGGTAGTGAGTGGGGAATTTGGTGGCACAGGCAAAGAAGGGGTTATGCCCCATTGGAAAAGCATAAGGAATTCTGTATAGCTGGAGTTTAGGGCCCCAGAAGCAGAAAAGGGAGCTGAAACTGGAAGAGAAGAAAGGTCAGTGGCCAGGTTCTAGAAGACTTTGTAAACTGTACTGAGTAGAATGGATTTTACTATTACAGCAGGAGGCGCTAGTGGTAAAGAACCCATCTGCCAATGCAGGAGACATTTGAGAGGTGGGTAAAAATCCCTGGGTCATGAAGATCTCCTGGAGAAGGGCATGGCAATCCATTCCAGTAATTCTTTAAAATTAATTAATTTTCTAATTGAAGGATAATTGCTATACAGAATTTTGTTGTCTTCTGTCAAACCTCAGTATGAATCAGCCATAGGTATTTTTGCTTGGGGAATTCCAAGGAGAAAGGAGCCTGTTAGGCTACAGTCCATGGGATCACAAAGAGTTGGACATGACTGAAATGACAGTATGCACGCATGCATGCTTTAGCCAGAGTGCCCCCACTGCTGTGTATGATGAGGTCGGGTGGCATGCAGTCTGGTGGAAGTGAGGGCAATAACTGTTCCAGGAAAGAAATGGGAAAGGTCCACATTGAACCAGTGGAGGTAGGAAGAGAGAAGAGCAGGTAAACTGGGGTGATCTTAAAGGAAGTAGAAGGAATAGAATGTGGATGTAAGTGACAGGAAATAAAATGATGTCCATATTTTTGGCTTATGTACTGGCTATCAGGGGATATCTTCTATGGAAAGAAGAAATGTAGGGATGAAGGCAAGTTTAGGTGGAACATCCAGAGTTCAGTTCTAGATATACTGAGATTCAAATGCCTTTAACTTATAAGTGGAAAGTTTAGGGTAAGTAGTGGGATCTAAGAGTTAAGATCTCAATGGAGATATTTGAACTGGGGGCATCAATTAATCTAAAAGTCTATAAGTTGGGGATTGAACACATGAAAGTGTCTTCCTAGGGAAAAAGAGAATAAATAATGGGAAGTTGAGCATTGACAGAACTCCAAGAACTAAGATTACATCCTGAGTAGAGGAGTGGAACTCTGAGAATGGTATATGAATGAATGATTAGAGAGATGGGAGTAATATAATATAACAGAAATCAGTGGGGAAGCTGTCAATAAGGAGTCAAATGCTCCTTGAAGTGAAATGAGAGTTGAAGACCTCCAATGAATTTAGTATCTAACAGGCCTTGGATCGCCTTGGTACAAGCATTTTGATGTCATTGTGGGGATGGAGCAAGACATCAGTGGTTTAAGAGTGATGTATGAGCAAAAAAACATGTAAACTACACATTCAATAAAGTTTGTTTTGAAAAGGTGAAATGTAGGGCTAAATGATGAGAGAGAGAACTTGCTAGGCTGGAATCTATAAATTCAGTCAACTTCTGAGTTTTTTAAACTTTTATTCTATATTGGACTATAAAGAAAGCTGAATGCCAAAGAACTTATGCTTTTGAACTGTGGTATTAGAGAAGACTCTTGAGAGTCCCTTGGACTGAAAGGAGATCCAACCAGTTCATCCTAAAGGAAATCAGTTCTGAATATTTATTGGAAGGACTGATGTTGAAGCTGAAACTACAATACTTTGGTCATCTGATGCAAAGAACTGACTCATTTGAAAAGACCCTGATGCTGGGAAAGATTGAAAGTGGGTGGAGCAGGGGAGGACAGAGGATGAGATGGTTGGATGGTATCACTGACTCAAATGACATGGTTTGAGTAAACTCCAGGAGTTGGTGATAACCAGAGAGGCCTAGCGTGCTGCAGTCCATGGGGTTGCAAAGAGTCAGACACGAGTGAGAGACTGAACTGAACTGAACTGATTCTATATTGGAGTATAGACTACTAACAATGTTGTGATTGTTTCAGGTGGACAGCAAAGGGACTCAGCTATACATATAATGTTTTTTTTTTTCTTTTTAACATTAGGAGATGTGCCTATCGCTATGCTTAGAGGAAAGAGCCCCTAGGGAAGGGAAAATGGCAGGTTTGGAGAAGAGGAAGTCCTGGTTGTCCTACCAGGGGTTGAGTTCGAGGAGTTGTTAATCAAAGTGCCATGATCTCAGGGCCAGCAGCAAAGGCATCAACAGAGATAGAAATGAGTAATGTCAGGCCTAACCCCAAATTTGTGCATCCAGAATCCACCTTTTAACAAGAAAGAAAATTATTCCTGAGATATGAAGGTAAGACAGGAAGATAAGGACGCAGATAAGTTTCTTCATGTTGGCCAGGAAGGGAGTTGGAATGATGTGATCTCATTTTGCTGTGAAATAGTGAAGTGATTTACTGAGAGTAAGTATTCAGCAGTGTAAATAGTAGAAGAGAGACAACTCTCAGGGTCTAAATGGGTAGCACTGAAAGCTTGACGGAGAAGGAAACCCTGAGCTTACTATGCTCTTCACACGACTGATAGTATGGATGACTCCTGCAGCCTAGGGCTGGTATAGGAGGGGCAGATGCTTAGGGTGATGGAGGTTTGGAGTTTTAGCAAAAGTGGGAGTCAGCAAGAAAGAGAGTAGATGAATGAACCCCAGGGTCTATGTTGGAAAGAGAAGTCAATAGAAATCAATGGGAACTGATAGATTGGAAGGGAATGGGGGTCAGTCATAGTTATTAATAGAAATGAGAAATATTACACTGCCAGAAACAGTGACCACTCATCTGAGAAAAATAGCTCTTCCTTCTCACTGCAGTTTTTTTGTTTGTGTACTTTACAAACAACGCATTTAAAATATTCACTTTTCTCCCTCTCCTGGTCCTTTGTCAAACTAAGGTCTGAAGCTGTTCCATGTCTGGAAACTGCCCACTGAAACAGCACCTCATTATGACACTGACTGCAGCTTCCCAGTTTTTTAAAGAGGAATAAGAAGACTTGTAAGATCTGGCTGAGGACTTTAAAAGATCAGAATGATATTCTTTGCTGTCTTGAATGCCCTTTATTTTTTTATAACCAATTGCAAAATTTATACTTGAAGTATGAGTATTACATTGATTCTTTGACCAAATGTTTTTTCTTTAATTGTTGAACTTCAAAGTACTTTGTTCTTCCCTTATAACATTATTTAACTGTATAGTTAGCCTTTGAACAACATAGGTTTGGACTGCATGGGTCCACTTATATATAGTTTATTTTTTCAATAATAAATGCTATTGTATGATCTGTGCATGATCTGTGGTGGGTTGAATCCACAGATGCGGAGCAATGGATACATAGGAGTTTCCTAGATAGAGGCTGACTATAAAAGTTATAGGCAAATTTTCCACTGCACAGAGAATTGATGCCCCTAACTCCATTTTGTTCAAGGATCAACTCTGTCTACATATAGGTGCGTGTCTATATTTTTAACATAGTAGTTTCATCCCTTCTAAGAGATTGTAAAATTTTGAATATCAGGAGCTGTCTTGCTAATTTTTGTTGCATTGCTGAGCAAAGAGAAGGTTTTACAGGTGAATCACAGGGTTCAGGAATAGGGTAGAGAATACTAGAGACAGGCCTGGTAGATGATTATGAAACAACCTTTTGTACCAAAATGTAATGTTTACATTTTAAGCTCTATGATAAAAAGCCACTAAAAAATAAAGTAGGGAGGTAACATGATATTCATCTTCTGGAAGCTCACACTGTCCAGAGAGTGAAGGACTGAACAAAGGTATGCAAGACAAGAGGCACGGATGTGAGTTACAAAAGCACTCTGATCACACAGATGAGAGACAAGGATCTGACACAAGACAGAACTTTAAATATGAACAGGAAAGTTTTCATTTACTGCATCTTAGGATTTAATGACCTTGGAGGGGAGGATAAGACAGGGGAAGAAGCCTGTGTAGCTTATGTCAGGTTTCTGGATTAGGTGACACAGGTATTGTCACTATCTGAGATGGGCAGAGAAAGAAATAGCTTTAGGGAAGAACAGGATGGTAATGGTATGTGGAAGGTGGGGAGTGATCAATTTTAGAAATTCTAAACTACGTTTGGAGGGCTTTTCTAGTGGCTCAGATGATAAAGAATCTGCCCTCAATGCTGGAGACACAGGTTTGATTCCTGGGTGGGGAAGATCCCCTGAAGAATGAATGGCAACCCACTCTAGTATTATTACCTGGAGAACCCCTTGGACAGAGGAGCCTGGTGCACTGTAGTCCACTGGGGTCACAAAGAGTCAGACACAACTGAACGACTTACACTCACTTTCACTATGCTAATAAACATTGGTTGACTATGCTAGAAAAAAAGGAGTGTGAGGCTGCTCTGAACTTTAAGGAAGAGCCAAGGTTGAAATGGAAACATGTTATTAAAAATGTTTACATTTATTTCCCCCAAGTGAAATTTATAAACTGCTCCTACTGCCAAGTCTGTGGTAGGGAAGCAAAACATCTGGTTGAAATTCCACTGACCTTTAGAGACACCCGAGTTTTCCTGTGATGCTCATTTTCTTTCCAACTGGTACAGCACAGCCCTAGGGACTGTACTTCCTGGAGCATTCCAGCAATAAAGAGCATTTGTGCAGCACTTGCATCTCACATGCACATTTTCGAGCCGACTTGGTTCAAAACCATGAACTGGGCACTTTGAAAACATTTGCATATCTGAGTTTATTTCTTTTTCACATCAAAAAGTTTGCAGATTGTGAAAGAAGGTTAGGAAGTAAAGTCTTTGAACCAGTCAGTGTTTTTCTCTGAGCCTTAGCAGAGGCATGTAGATAAGAGGATAGAAGGGCGATCAAAGGTGTCATGTTTAGGGATCAAGAAGGAGGATTCAAGAAATATACCTATACCAATTTTTCATAACATAAATACGTGGCTAGGCTGACTTCTTAATACATCTTGTTGCAGTAGCAGAATGTTATGTTTTTCTAATTATTTCTTTTCATCTGTGATTCTCTGATAATGTCAAGAGCGAAATGATGTTCTAGATACTCAGAGCTGCAGTTTTTGTGTTGTCTTTGCTACACCACCTGTGGTAAGCTATATAAATGCCTCCTTGAAATGGTTTCATCCTGATCCCTGTGGCTGTGATTATGTGACCTTATGTGGTCAGAAGGAGTTTACTAATGTGATTAAATTGAGGATTTTGAGACAGGGAGATTATTGTGGATTATCCATGTGAAAGAAAGTGAAAGTGAAGTCGCTCAGTTTTTTCAGACTCTTTGTGACCCCATGAACTATAGCCCACCAGGCTCCTCTGTCCATGGGATTCTCCAGGCAAGAATACTGGAGTGGGTTGCTGTTTCCTTCTCCAGGAGATCTTCCTGACCCAGGGATTGAACCCGGGTCTCCCACATTGCAGGCAGATGCTCTACCATCTGAGCTACCAGTGTAATCCCAAGGGTTCTGATACGAGGGGAACAGGAGGTTAAGAGTCAGTTGTAGGATGTGTAATTAGGGGAGCAAGAGACTGGAGTGGTGAGAGGAAGGGATCATGATCCAAATAATGCTAGTGACCTCCAGAGCAGGGATCCCCAACCTCTGGTATCTAATGCCTCATGACCTGAGGTGGAACTGATGTAGTAATGATAGAAATAAAGTGCACAATAAATACAATGTGCTTGAAACATCTCCAAACCATCCCCCTACCCTCGTCCATGGAAAAATTGTCTTCCATCAAAACAGTCTCTAGTGCTGCAAGGTTGGGGACCATTGTTCTAGGAGCTAGGAAATGCAAGCAAACAGAGTCTCCCCTGATGCCTCCAGAAGAAATGCAGCAGTCTAGCCTACCCCTAGATTTTAGACTTCTGAGCACCACCCCTTGACTCAATTTTTAGATGATACAAGGGCCGATGTGTTCTTGCCTGGAGAATCCCAGGGACGGGGGAGCCTGGTGGGCTGCTGTCTATGGGGTTGCACAGAGTTGGACACGACTGAAGTGCCTTAGCAGCAACAGCAGCAGGGCCGAAAGGGTAAATCTAGACATTGAGTAGAATTTCCCAATGAATTTTAAAAGCATTTCAAGCTGTATATTAGGGCTTCTCTGATGGCTCAGCTGGTAAAGAAACTGCCTACAATGCAGGAGACCTGGGTTTGATCCCTGGGGTGGGAAGAGAAGGGAATGGCTACTCATGCCAGTATTCTGGCCTGGAGAATTCCATGGACTGAAGTCCGTGGGGTCACAGAGAGTCGGACACGACTGAGTGACTTTCACAAGCTGTATATTGATTACTAATGCTGTTAAAGAGCTCTGTGAAAGAATATCTGGAGGGATAAAAGTTTGGTTCACCTGAAACACAGAAGGTTAAAAGGGCTGCCCTTCTTAAGCAGGTTATTGTGATGGCCACTTTACAAATTGTCTGTGTGAACAACTTTGTTGGATTTGACTGAAGCATTTGTGGTCTGCCTTGAACTGCTTTCTGTGTACTTAAAAAATCAAGCATTTGACATTGCTCTTAGAATGGGACTTTGATCCACTGGATTTGGTTGAAGTCCCTGCTCAGATTTGAATTTCCAGGCAACGTTTTAGAGTATTTATACCCTGTAGTGAAAACATGGAAATTTATTTATGAATTTAAGTCCTGGATTGCCCTATTCATTTTCAGAAATCGAAAGTACATCATCTCTGCCAAGTGCAGTTTGAAAAAAAAATATTGCCCACGCAGATCCTAGAGAATATGGGCATACAGTTTTTTTTAAATGTGTGTAAATGTTTCAGGCTTGCAAATTGTAAGCTTTGTATTGTCAAATAGTAATGAAACACCCATAATACAAGGATAGACGGTGAGTCACATGGCTTAACAGAGCTAACAAGAGTTCTGAATAGTATGAGTGACTAATCGCTCTGCTAGTGTACTCCCGGTGACAAGCCCAAGAGAGGAAAATACTCATGAGTCATAGGAGTTGTGTAAATTTAATGACAACCCTGAAATTACACTGGGATTGCCTCCAAATTGAGGAGACATTGAAGGAAGCAGAATTCACATGAACTGGTGTGACTCCGAGTGAAACCTAAATCAATGAAAGACGCTGAAAGAAGAGATAAAAACTCTCATGCATCAATGCCATTCTCCCAAATCATCCCATCCTCTCCCGTGGCTGATTGATATCAAAGTATGGCAAAACCAATACAGTACTGTAAAGCAAAATAAAGTGAAAAAAAAAAAAAACTCTCATGAACATAGAAGAGGAAAATCTTCATGTATTTATGGATATTTATGGATTCACTCAACAGGTTCTACTTAGGGCCAACTGTATACCATCCACTATGCTTTTTCAGGACAAAATAATTTGCTTCCAATTATGAATATGGGAGAATGGTCATACTAAGCAGAGAATGAATGAGGTCTTGGGAAGACTGTTTCCCACTAAAATCAAGGTGTTTAGAGAATGTGCTGTTACTTACTTGCATCCCATGGAACTTCTGTACTTTTGGGTATCTGTGACATGAATGTATCTGGAACATTTAATGACCAAGTCCTGTTACTAGGGGAGAAAGCTAAGTCAGATTTTGTTGAGTTCTGTTCTTTGTGGTTTTCAACAAGTGCTGCTCAATTTGTCTCTTACTCCCAGTGATTTTCATACTGAGGCTGTTATTCATCATTAAAAAATTATTTGTAGCATTTATTTTTAAAGTGACCCAAGGACACAGACACTAACAGTCACAGACCACTTGGTGAAAATCTTTGAATATCTTTTATGCTCTCTGCCCTAGTAAATGTTATCTTGCCCTGGACTGAATATGTAAAAATGTTCTCCAGCCTACTCTAGGTTGGATCTACTCTGGCTTTTAATTATACATGCTTGACTTCTAGGGTGATTCAGATATTTTAGGAGTTGGGGTCATAACCCCAAGATTTCTGTTTTCCTAGAATTTACCCAAGCTCTCTAATCATTGCTGGATATTTATAGTGGCATTCAAGGGAGTCTTCAGATCCTGATTAACAAAATGTCACCAGTTTGAATTAATCTTCCTCCGTATAGGTCTTCCCTGCCCTAGGTTTAGTTCTCTCTTGTTAAATCTGTCACAGAAGGGTATTTATTTACTATTTCATGTCTTTGCTGGACTTTGAGCACCACAAAGGCCCTCTGCACAGTGTGGAGGAGGAGTTCAGTAAATGATTGTAACATTTATCTAAATGTACGTCTGAAAGGAGGTTTTACCTTTAGTATTAAAAAAAAAATAGAGAATCATCCTCTTTGGAATTCCTTCTAAGACTCTTAGTTTTGGCAGAGAATCACTTGAACATGTTTGCTCTACCAATGAAAGTCTTTCTCACTTAGCCACTTCAATGGTTTGTGATATCCAGTGCTCTCAGTGTTTGCTAGAAATGATCACAAAAACTAGAACTTTGGAGATAGAAGAATGACATTTCAAATATGCCAACATGATCATGTGTCATATGACAAGGTTTCTGAACATGGCATGCATTTTTCTCTTGTTAAAAATCTGATATTTACAATAATTACTTGGCTTTCTTGTGAATGCTATGCTTCATTTTTATGAAACTAACAACAGCTGTGAGACAGAAGTGCAATATTTCTCCTACTATGGCCATTTCTAGAATAACACAGAGCTTTTGCATGTTCCCCACCAGAGCATTATTGAGAAATGAAGAAAAACATGGGAATTCAGGAGAATCTAGGAGACGCTAAAAGATTCAGCAAACAAGATCTAGGGAGCATTTGGTTGAAAGAAAATTAACACAATGAGCATATGGTAATCAAACTGAAGTTTTATACATCTTAGCAGGTTTGTGCCAAATGCCACAGTGGTTCCTTCTCAGTGCTCAGTAAATGCAATAAGAGGGAATGAAAGATTCAGTAGCATGAGGAAGTAAAAATAATTAAGGCTTTGCTTTCTAGATGGTTTTAGGGGCAGTTAATTTCCTAAAGCTATGCCACGGGGATTTCTCTCTTGTTTATATAAATTGCCTCTCCCATTCAACCCCAAGCGTGCTGATATTTATGCATTGGTATAAGATAGCAAATCAAATGCAGAGGTTAGTGAGTAGGGTTTGAGATGGAGGTGAGGGGAAAGTGCCTCTAGAAATGCCTTGCCAGGAAGAGGTTTGTTTTTGGTGAACAGCCCTCAGTTATTTTTGTTGGATCCAGTGTAAAAAATCCGAATCAGTTGATGCTGAATGATGAAATGATTTCACAGATTATTTTCCCTTTAGGGTGTGGGAGTAAGAAAAATCAGGTTTTCCTCAAATTGTATAGTGAGGACCAGTGGGATATCACAGTTGCCTCTGTGGTGAGTTTCTTGGAACATAGTTGTCAAGGATGCTTATGGAATTTCTTGATTTCTCCACCATAAAAGTTTTTTTTTTTTTAAATTTATTAGTGTACAGTTGCTTTGCAATGTTGTGTTAGTTTTTACTGTACAGCAAAGTGATTCAGCTTTATGTATACATATATCTCCTTTTTTTTTTTTGATTTTTTTTTCCCATTTAGAGGTATGAATTGGGAGATTGAAAAAATTTTTTAAACAATATTTTCAGTTTGACTGAAATTTTAAAATTGCTACAAAGAGAAATTTCATTCAGGAGAGGTATCAATGCTTTTAGGTTTCTGCCAGCTCTGAAACATAAGAAATAGCACATTATTTAAAAAAAATTTTGTGTCGCATGAGATGCAGTGTTTGTTTAGACTTAGGGCTGGGGCTTTCCTGCTGGCTCAGACAGTAAAGAATCTGCCTGCAATGTGGGAGGCCCAGGTTCAATCCCTGGGCAAGAAAGATCCCCCTGGAGAAGGGAATGGCTACCTACTACAGTATTCTTGGCTGGGAAATCCCATGGACAGAGGAGCCTGGAAGGCTACATTCTATGGGGTCACAAAGAGTCAGACTCGACTAAGCAACTGATACTTTCACTTTCATTACTGTCATAAACACTGTTTGTGTTTTGAACAGACCAGTGTCTTGTTCAATACAACTCACCCTTTACAATGATCATGTGCTACTGTGGTACTTGGTTAAATATAATTTATGTCATTAATCCACAAGGCAACAGCCATGGATCAGTCTATATTTTCTACAGCAGCTTGGATAGCACAGTGATTCAGTGTATTGGTAGAGATATTACTTAAGGATGAGCAATTAATAACAGTTTTCAAAGTGAGAGTGTACACAGATACAGCATATGCCAATTCATCTAAAGTACCTGGTATTTTTTTTTTCTTTTTTAACTAATCTTCTCAAAATACCTGTGAAAGTGAAGTCGCTCAGTCGTGTCCGACTCTTTGTGACACCATGGACTGTAGCCTATCAGCCTCCTCTGTCCATGGGATTTTCCAGGCAAGAGTGCTAGAATGAATGGCCATTTCCTTCTCCAGGGGAACTTCCTGACCCAGGAATCAAACCCAGGTCTCCTGCATTGCAGGCAGATGCTTTACTGTCTGAGCCGCCAGGTTCAACCTTACAGAATGACTTTGTTTTACTCCTTTGATTTCATCATCTACATGCATTCCATTCTTTTCATAGCAGTCACTCTATCATTGCTAGAAGATGCATTTAGCAATGAATTCCTGGAGACTGGGCATTTACTTCCTGCTATCCAAAGTAACATTATTTTTCAATTTAAGTTACATGGAGTATGTGGAAAATCAGGATAATTGGAAAGCAGCCTAGCATAGTGAATTTGGGGATCTGGGTTCAAATCTCATTTTTGTTACCTATTAGTTGCATACTCTTGATCAAGTTACTTCCTCTATGCTCTAATTTTCTCATCTGAAAAATGGAAAAGTACTAGTACTTACCTCATAGGGTTGCTATAGAGCATAAAATAATGCCTTATCTATAGCACAATCTGAGATTAATCCTTTAAGATTTGTAATCTTCTCAGAAATTTGCAGAGAATGTAGTAATCACTCCCATTGTAGACAAGCATATTGGAATTCAGAGAGGTTAAAAGACATCCCCATCAATGTCAGATCCCTGCACCATTCACCATTATTCAGCCACCTGTTTGCTACCCAGTATTGACTTGAGAGTCTTTACCCAACTATGAGGATTCAGTTCAGTTCAGTTGCTCAGTTGTGTCTGAATCTTTGGGACCCCGTGAATCACAGCACGCCAGGCCTCCCTGTCCATCATTAACTCATGGAGTTTACCCAAACTCATGTCCATCGAGTCAGTGATGCCATCCAGCCATCTCATCCTCTGTTGTCCCCTTTTCCTCCTGCCCCCAATCCCACCCAACATCAGGGTCTTTTTCAATGAATCAACTCTTTGCATGAGGTGGCCAAAGTATTGGAGTTTCAGCTTCAGCATCAGTCCTTCCAAAGAAATCCCATGGCTGATCTCCTTTAGAATGGATTGGTTGGATCTCTTCATTTTATGCCATAAAGGTGATGTCATCTGCATATCTGAGCTTATTGATATTTCTCCTGGCAATCTTGATTCCAGCTTGTGTTTCTTCCAGCCCAGCGTTTCTCATGATGTATTCTGCATAGAAGTTAAATAAGCAGGGTGACAATATACAGCCTTGAAGTACTCCTTTTCCTATTTGGGACCAGTCTGTTCTTCCATGTCCAGTTCTAACTGTTGCTTCTTGACCTGCATATAGGTTTCTCAAGAGGCAAGTCAGGTGATCTGGTATTCCCATCTCTTTCAGAATTTTCCACAGTTTATTGTGATCCACACAGTCAAAAAGATATCAACCACACCTGAATGTCCTCAAAAAGAGGACAGGTGTATTGGGGAGCGGGGGGGCGGGGGGGGCAGTCCTGGATGGTTACTAGACTTCAGGAACTAAGTCACAGAGGGGGCTGTAGGGAGGGGCTAAGCTATCCAGTTTGGGTCAGTGGCTCCAACTGGCTGCTTGCTGGTGGCAGTTACTACCTTTTTAAAA
Organism: Redunca redunca; assembly: GCA_006410935.1. Taxonomy (NCBI): domain Eukaryota; kingdom Metazoa; phylum Chordata; class Mammalia; order Artiodactyla; family Bovidae; genus Redunca; species Redunca redunca. Next base: position 1,077,763 of record SJYQ01000460.1, read on the forward strand.
GCTTTCCAAAGCAGATTTTCTCATAGTGCTGGGTTCTAAGTACAAAGAGGCTTCCCTGGTGGCCCAGACAGTAAAGAATTTGCCTGCAATGCAAAAGACCCAGGTTTGATCTCTGGGACAGGAAGACCCTCTGGAGAAGGGAATGGTAACCCACTTCAGTATTCTTGCCTGGAGAATTCCATGGACAGAGGAGCCTGGTGGGCTACAGTCCATTGGGTCACAAAGAGTTGCATATGACTGAGCAACTATCACCCTCTAAGTGCAAAGTGGATCCACACCTCTGAGGATACATCTTTATGCCTGTACAGACACATGGCCCAGAGTATTCTGAATGTTAGGCCTTGGTTGCTCATGCCTGGAATCCCTACCCTGTCCCCTTTGACAGGCACAAAGCAGCACACTTGGAGTGAGAGGCCAGGAGCTCTGGTGTCGGTTCTGTGTCTTTTCAGCTGTATGATATTTCTGAATCTCAAATCCTCATTTTAGACAGGGATAGGAATATCACTCTTGGACTTTTAGCTTCATAGGCTGCAGGTTTATCAAATAAAATAGGAAAACATTCCCGTAATTTGCAGAGTGCAATGGTTTTCTTATTTCTATAGTCCCAATATTGGCAAATTGTCAAATTTTCTGGGTGCACCGTAAAGACTCCAGGTATTCCACTGACCCAGAAACACAATGAAAGTGAAGTCATTTGGCAGATCTGGCTGAAAGCCACAATTTCTTAATGCCCTGTAGGAACCACTTAGCACTCTTGAGTCAGCCAGGCTGGTTTGGCTCTCTTGAGTCAGCCAGGCTGGTTTGGCTTTGAGAGGGCATGTAGGACACTATTTAGAACACCCTTGCTTATCCAATTAAGCTGAGACCTTGCCAATCATTTCATCTTCCTTCCTATCTTTTTATTTCTCTTGCTTTCTTTGGTCAGTGTGTTTTGCTAGAATCTTAGAAGTTTTATCAGTTTTCATGGAGCAAGGACAACATAGTTTGTATTTGTGGAAAGTTCTCTGGGTAAGACAAATACTTATTGTTGATTATTATGTTCAATTACTATTTTGAAAAGCCCTTGAAGAGGAAATGAAAAGGGAAGAACCTGATGATATTGATTTGATTTGCTTGATTAACTTTTTAAGTTGTGAAATTGAATTAGCTTTTCCCTATAATTTCTAATAAATTGGAACCACACCCATGTGAAATTACTGCCATGATCGGTAAATTTCTGGTAGTTAAACCAACTATATTTCAAGGAAAACACTCCCTGGAGAATTGAGAGGCTTCCAAAAGGAATCCGAGTTTGGCTCGGTTAGAAAGCATGTTTGAACACATCTGAATGAGATGATTCCTGTTCAACCTTTTTAAGAATTCTGGGGGGACACGGGGAAGAGTCTTCTTGTAGTTTAACTTGGAAGTCAACTTTTTACGTAAACCTAAAAGGACTGATCTCATAAGGTTGCTGTTGCCACTGAACACGTGTTGGAGAAATACACAGTGAATCCTGCATGCTCTCAGAAGTCATTATTTGAGCAGGATTTAGAGTTTTCAGTGAAAGCTATCAAAAATTTGCAAAGAAAATGTCTTCATGTGATATGGTGACAACGTATCACAGGGTGGGTGTACAAGACATGTTTGTTGAATGAGGGAGCCTTAAGTTGGCATGTGGTCTCTAAACTGTGTACACATTTCAGTAATGGGAAGGTTTATGGAAGTCTGTCTTGGATGAAAGTGTACAAAAGTTGTACAGCTATTATCTATAATCACCCCTGGGATAAATCCATTCCTGGGAAAGGCAGAGAGAGGATGAAGGTTGAAAAATTGAAGAGGGCATAGGAGAAACACATGAGGGAAATAATCAGATGCAGGGAGCCTGTTTAGATGGACACCTGCAGCAATTTTTGATTGCCTGGGGCACCCAGTCACCCCATGGTGGACCCTCGCTAAAAGAGAAATGGCCTTGGCAGCTCTAATGCTGGCATCTTGCGTTAACTGCACATTTCTGAGTGATGTCAGGGTCAATCGGTATCAGGCAGCAGCAGGAGAAGTTTTCAGTCACTTCAACTTTGCTCCCACCCCTGTGTTAGGACCATCAGAGTCTTGTCAGCAGCAGCGACTGCTCACTGATGCGCCAAGCGTGGAAGACAGAAAGGCACTTGGCAATGCTGGTCCCCAGACAGGCACGCAGCTGCTGGGTCAGCCACCTGAGAGGCACTGTGCTTTAGGTTGGTTTTGAAGGTGTTGATGTAATTTTCTGAACTGTCTGGAAATTTGGTGGCTTGTGTACAAATGATCAGATGCAAATCATCCCCAGTGATCACAGCTTGTTTTCCCCAATATTACCATGTTGCACTCAAGGACAAGCTGAAGGGAGTCTGTTAATAACTACAGCCAGAACCGCCTAAGATGCGGGGAAGCCATTAAAATCAGACAGATTGTCATCGGCATTACATTTGCCCAGGGAGCCAACATTGTCCCGTAATGAATGCCCTCTTCCACCTGAGCAAAATAGAACAACCGCACAGCTCCTCTGCAGCTGAACTTCCCTTCTGGTGGCTGTTTATTAATATTTCAAATTAGATGGAAAACGTTTACCTCAGGAAAAAGAAGGGATTAACAGTGCTTACTCTTCCCCAGAACACTAATGCTATTCTAAAATTCACCTAGAGTATAGGAGAGTCAATGACTCATATTCAGATTTCCATATTATGAATGTAAATGCGTTAACTGCTTACCACCAAAAAATAGAAAGTGCTAGTATTGTATATTTGCTTGGTGTCAGGCACAGAGCTGAGCCTGTAACAAGCCAATTGTCCCAGTTTCAGAGATGGGGAAGCCAAAGTTTGATGAGGTTGAGTGACTTGCTCAAGGCCCCAACTAATGTGTGGAAGGGCAAGGATACAAAATGAAGACTGCCCTCTCCCGTAAGCTTGAGTTCTTCACCATGATGCCTGTTGTTAGTTTTAATCATGCACTACTCAGAAAATTCTTCCATTATAAATTGCAAGTTCCTTCAATCATTTGTTTGACAAATGTAGTTTGAGTTCTATTCTACACCAGAGAGCATGCTCATAAATGAATCATCAATGACATGGAACCCTGAGGCAGCTCTGCTGGGGATGGGATAAGGAGCCCCCAAGGGACGTGCACCTGGAGGGGCTCAGCCTGAGGTGGAAACAGCCTAATATCACTCAGAGACACGAACAAGGAGGACACAGAGAAGGAAGAGTTTTGGTTTTGATTTGCCTGTTAGGGAGGTACCAAATGTGGAAACCAAAAGAGGGAATTAAAAGGCATGGAGAATAAGTTATATATAGAGCTAAATGGTCTTGACAAGTGATGGCATAATTAAGGGCATATGCTAAGTCCAGGTGGTATTGTACACAGCATCCCACCACTTTGTGCCAAAATGTTTCTGCACTCAGAACAAAACACCCTGAATTTTACCAGCTGAGGGACCAATTTTATGTGATCTTATCCCAAGTATTATCATTTAACGAGTGTCTTAAAAAATAAATACAAACAGAAAAACACAGCAACAACACAGTGTCACCTGAGGTGGGAGAGGAAACACTAAATTTTGAGACATGTGGTAAAAGAAAGTGAAATACGTGGTCAGGGCAGTGATTATTTGTTTCTTTCCTGTGTTGTATAAAGAAAGGCTTTGGTCCCATCTGCTCACTATTTGGTGAAGGAGAGGACATCTTTTTAAAACTAAAGCATAATTACTTAACAATATTGTTAGGGGTTTTGCTGTACATCATCATGAATTGGTCATAAGTATTCATATGTCCCCTCTCTCTTGAAACCCCCTTCTATCTCGCTCATTACCCCACCCCCTCTAGGTTGTCAAAGAACACTGAATTTGGCTGCCCTGGGCCTTAGGTCAAACTCCTACTATTTGTTTTACATGTGGTAATGTATATGTTTCAATGCTGTTCTCTCAAATCATCCCACCCTCTCCTTCCCCACTATGTCCAAAATTCTGTTCTTTATGTCATTTTGACACTGCTGAGGGCATGTATTACATCATCATAAAATCTACCCTGGTCTCTTTCATTTTGCCTTTCAATGTGTTGTTTACAGATGCTAGGCATTTTAGAAGAAAAGCTGTCCACTATTTACATTTCTCAAGGAGCAAATTAATTTCCCTGGGATTCCTCTAATTCAGATGAGCTCTGGGTTCTTCTCATGCAAAAATTAGTGAGAGTTTAATGCTCATTAATGTTGAAAAACATGGAACTCTGAAAATATATGTCTTCTATCCAGGTACAGAAGATGCTGGTTATATGCAAGGATGAAAGACTCCAACTTTCCAATATGTGTCCACCATGTGTATAAGGAGAAACCACCTCTTCTTAAAGGAAAAGCTAATGTTTCATTTTTAGACTGTGATGCACATTGGTTTCCAGTGGGAATCATGGGACCATATTGCTTGGGTTTAGATCTTGCTCTAGAATTTGCTACCTGTGGGACCTTACCCAAGTTACCTCACTTCTCTGAGTTTAGTATCCTTTGTTGTAAAGTGGAATGTCCTGTTCATTGGTTATTGCGAAGATTCAAGAGATAATGCACATAAAGATTATACTAAGAGCCCATTAAATATTGTTTTTGATGTAATAATCTATTTTCTTCTTTCTGATTTGTGTCAACCAAGTTTTCTAATGCAACTGGCTTTTCTAGTATCCTTAGGACATGTAGATTCTATTCAATAAGCATTAACAGTTATCTGCTATTTCATGTGAATCTCTAGCCAAACAGATGTCAACACTTTGTGGGGTACTCAATTCTAAGTAGATTTTCTTAGGAAGGAAGAATCAGAAGTAGTAGGTCCTAAATTTTGTACCTCATTAGCTAATTTATCTGATGTTTTTGAGTTTTCTGTGAATTTTGCCAATGCAAAACACATGCAAAAAGCCCTATGCAGCATTAAAAAATATATACCCCAAATCAAAATTAATCTTAATTTTTTACTCTAAAAGCTATTTTAGAGGTGAAATTTAAACTGTTTTAATTAAAATGTGTTATATGTGTATTTTCTAGTACTAATTTATAAATAAATACAGATTTTTCTTTTTATTTAAAACATTAAAAAAAATTTTTCTAGCTGCACCGTGCAGCTCATGAGATCTTTGTTTCAAGAAAGTTAGTTCTTTGTTAAGATATTAGCAGGAAAATGTTTAAGCAATTTAATTACAAATTACTTATCAAAAAGAAAGAGTATATCAAGAAAATACAGAATACAAAGCCAAACTCTCAGCTTATATTAAATACTTTTAAACAAGGTCAGGATAACTTCGTTATTCACTAACAAAGTGTGTGGATAAATATGGAAATTGGAGGTTCTTGATTTAGTGGTTCAGAATAATAAGTAGTCAGACAGTAATGGAACTAAAAAGTCTCTTTTATTCTTANAGATATTCAAGCTGGTTTTAGGAAAGGCACAGGACCAGAGATCAAATTGCCAACATCCGCTGGATCATCGAAAAGGCAAGAGAGTCCCAGAAAAACATCCATTTCTGTTTTATTGATTATGCCAAAGTCTTTGACTGTGTGGATCACAATAAACTGTGGAAAATTCTGAAAGAGATGGGAATACCAGACCACCTGACCTGCCTCTTGAGAAACCTGTATGTAGGTCAGGAAGCAACAGTTAGAACTGGACATGGAACAACAGACTGGTTCCAAATAGGAAAAGGAGTACATCAAGGCTGTATATTGTCACCCTGCTTATTTAACTTCTATGCAGAATACATCATGAGAAACGCTGGGCTGGAAGAAGCACAAGCTGGAATCAAGTTTGCCAGGAGAAATATCAATCACCTCAGATATGCAGATGACACCACCCTATGGCAGAAAGTGAAGAGGAACTAAAAAGCCTCTTGATGAAAGTGAAAGAGGAGAGTGAAAAAGTTGGTTTAAAGCTCAACATTCAGAAAACTAAAATCATGGCATCTGGTCCCATCATTTCATGGGAAATAGATGGGCAAACAGTGGAAAGTGTCAGACTTTGCCAGGAGCCAGCATGGGAAATCCCACCCATGACAAGGTCATGCAGAGAGGCCTGATGGGCAAGGCGAGTCAGGCCTCAGGGGTTCCCCCTGGATTTTCCTGAACATCTACCCCTCCAAAACCAGAGGCTGCCTGCCTTATTGTACTGTGCTTTTCCACTCTTCTGACACTCTCTGGAAAATGTTAACTTAGGGCTTCAGTCTTCTGCATTTGAAAGGAATGTTTCAGCTCAGACCCCCTCTGATGGCTCTCTAACTTGCCTAACAGGTTCCCCCAGACTTTTTACAACTTGTGAATTGTTTACAGCCCCCTAACCACGAGAGGCACAAAGCTTAAAGCATCTTAATGATACAGAGCCTTTTCTAAAGAGCTAAAAATTATATTGGTGACAGGTTTTCACTGTTGATTCAATGACTGCTGCCAGGCCTCCATATTCTTTACCTTTTAGGTACCTGAAAGATATTAATCAATGTAATTGGGATATAGAAATAGAAATGTAGTAGTTTTGATGTTAGCAACACTAGACTTTTGAGTTAATTACTTTTCTTTGTTATATACCACTGCACTCCTCTTGTGTCCTTGCTATGTAAGAATGTAACTTTATTTAGTGCTTTCTGAGAGTGGCACCAGACTTTGGAAAGAACAACATTTTTAAGACAAATAAGTCTTCTGGTTGACAAACCCTTATCAGAAAAGGGCCATAAAATGTTAATTGGCCTTCTGGCCAGAAGTTGATGTAAATCACCTAAGACTTGTGTATACAACTAAGTATGCAGAGAAAAAGCCTGGTCTTGATAAGAGTCAGGGCTGCTGATGCTACATAATTTTATATTATCTATTAATCTATATGTACAAAAAAAGGTATAAAAGGCCTTTACATCAATAGAGGATGGGCCAGTCACTGGACTGGTTTCCCCCGTGTGGTCTTTTCTCCTTCTCTCCTTTTCTGGCTGAATTCCCATCTGGGGCGTGGAGGCTCACCATGTCTACTTACTTGCCCCAGCTTCTAAGATCCACACAAGAGGGAGCCCAAGGTGGGGCACCCCCCGCTATTCAAGAGGACGCCGGTGGCCTAACGTAGATGGTGCAAGTTCCTTGTCTGGAACTTTATTGGTTTTCCACGTAAACCAAGTTATTCAGCCTCTTTTCTCCACTAAATTTTCCTGCTACACTATTTCTTCCTAATCTCTTATATTTCTAAATAAGTAAGTTTCCTTGCCTACACTGTCTTCCCTTCGAATTCTCTGGATCCACTGGGGCTGGACCCCGGCAAGACTTTATTTTTGGAGGGTCCAAAATCACTGCAGATGGTGACTGCAGCCATGAAATTAAAAGATGCTTACTCCTTGGAAGGAAAGTTATGACCAATGTAGATAACATATTCAAAAGCAGAGATATTACTTTACCAAAAAAGGTCTGTCTAGTCAAGGCTATCGTTTTTGCAGTAGTCATGTATGGATGTGAGATTTGGACTGAGAAGAAAGCTGAGCACCGAGGAATTGATCCTTTTGAACTGTGGTGCTGGAGAAGACTCTTGAGTCCCTTGGACTACAAGGAGATCCAACCAGTCCATCCTAAAGGAGACCAGTCCTGGGTGTTCATTGGAAGGACTGATGCTGAGGCTGAAACTCCAATAGTTTGGCCACCTGATGTGAACAGTTGACTCATTGGAAAAGACTCTGATGCTGGGAGGGATTGGGAGCAAGAGGAGAAGGGGACAACAGAGGATGAGATGGCTGGATGGCATCACTGACTCGATGGACATGAGTTTGGGTGAACTCTGGGAGTTGATGATGGACCGGGAGGCCTGGCGTGCTGTGATCCATGGGGTCGCAAAGAGTCGGACACGACTGAGCAACTGAACTGAACCGATACTAAATTATACTGCCAGTGAACGCTAAGGATCTATTTGAGTTTTTGAGTCTGCATTGCAATAATCCTAATAAAACTATTTACTTTAGTCAAAATATTTTTATTTAGAGTATGTCCTTAGTTCTAGCATTTGAAGCCACAAAATTATTTGCTCAACACACTTTCATTGAACTGATTAAATCAGAGATGTTTGTATCATGATTGTTGTTGTTGTTTAATTGCTAGGCTGTGTCTGACTCTTTTGTGACCCCATGGACTGTAGCATGCCAGGTTCCTCTATCTATGGTCTTTCCCAGGCAAGAATACCATTTCCTTTTCTAAGTGATCTTCCTGACCCAGGGATCGAACCCACGTCTCCTGCATTGGCAGGCAGATTTTTTACCACTGAGCCATCAGGGAAGACATGATAGTATTTGTTTAAATTGTATAATATAGGCTAAGCATCTCACTCTTTCTGCTCATAAAAACTGTACTCATCTCCAGAGTAGGACGCTGTCTATGGGTCTAATCAAAATAATGATTTTCTAGAGAGCTAAGAGCTCCCAAGTATGTGAACAAATTAGTAGTTTACAAGGAGCCATTCAGCAGTAGTCAGTGAGTTAGTTGCTTAGTCGTGTCTGACTCGTTTGCAACCAGATGGACTGTAGCCTGCCAGACTCCTCTGTCCATGGAATTCTTCAAGCAAGAATACTGTAGTGGGATGCCATTCCCTTCTCTAGGGGATCTTCCCCACCCAGGGATCAAAACTGGGTCTTCTGCACCGCAGGCAGATTCTTTACCATCTGAGCCACCAGGAAGTCAATGAATAGTACTCAGCCTCTCTAAGTCTTTCATTTTGTCTCTCATGCTCATGGAGATATTGGGATCTACCATTGTCACGTTCCTGCATCTTCTTACAATCCAGTTCCAAGCAAAAGCATCCAGTTTCCTACCGTACCTTCCTAAAAAATGACAATAAGAATACATATTCCCACCCCAACCCTCATTCAAAGGAGAACTCTGGGGAGAAGAGATGGGAATACATGATGACATACAAATTTACCCAGTGTCTAGTTCAAGAACTGTCCATAGAAAACCCACCAGAAAGTACACCACCAATCCATTTGGAAGTAATTTTCTTGTCCTTGGTTATTTATTTGGGTTTATTCACGGAGCTAACAGGTTCAATAGGATATCCATTCAGAATCTTTTGGAGGAAGTATAAACAAAAAAGGCGTGAATATATTTGTTCCTTTATTCCATGAAGTATTATTGAGTTTTGATTTTAATAACAGGCATGTTAGATGCTAGAGACCCAAAGATATTAAGCCTCAAACCCTGCATTCCAAGAGCTTAGAGCCTACTAGGGGAGAGGCGAACCGACAAACGAATTATGACAGGGCAACGTTTCCTTGTCACCCAACCCAGCTTATGGAAGGATGTGCTGGTTAAAGACTTGCCTGTGTTTTTGAAAGTATGATCCCTGAGCTAATTAAAAAGATGAATAGTAATTAGCCTAGTATGTCTTGGATATGAGTTTGTGGGTTTAGGAAAGAGAGAGGCATTATCATACAGAGAGGACAAGAAGGAGAGAATAGAAATGTATATTTAGGAACGTCAAGTATTACATATTTATGTGGAAGTTGGTGGTGGATACTGTTGGGAAGAGTAGAGGGCATGAGCTTGCAGGATAAATGGGCTAGATCATCAAGCTTTTGGTAAGCCGTGCTGTGAATCGGATGTTACACTGAAGGCATTGTGGGAATTTAAAGCACATTGTGAAAAGACATATGTTTTTAGAAAACTCTCTCTAGAGGCAGTGAGAGCAAAATGCTTTTGAGGATCATAAGAACAGTGATAATAATTTTTCTTCCATAAGAAGAGGTATATATATATTTTTTTATAAAAGAGAAATGATACATCTTCATTTCTTTTTTTCTATCTTTGCCCACAAATGTTAAATTTTTGCACCTCAATTGAATGTCACTGAAGTTTGAAATTTCCCATCAGGAATTAAGTAGATACTGGTCAGGAGGAGGCATTCTCTTACTGGCTGAAAAGTATACAAATAGTACAGGAATTACCCAAGGCTATGAAGCTCACTCCTACTCATGGTGATCATGGGGATTTACAGAAGGCACTGCTGGTGTCTAAGAACTGGACCCAAGTCCATCTAAGGTATTTTCTTTTCTTAACATTTGACTTGGATGTGTACTATAATTTAGATATATGTTTATGGAGTGCTGCTATATGCCAAGAAGTCCCTGTCCAGAACAATAAATGTATTTTTCATTAAAGACAAAAAGAAAACTCTTTATTCAGTAGTTCAAAAAATATTTACTGAGACTTTGCTGTTGTTCAGTCACTCAGTCATGTCTGACATTTTGCGACCCTATGGACTGCAGCATGCCAGGCTTCCCTGTCCTTCACTATCTCCCAGAGTTTGCTCAAACTCATGTCCATTGGGTCAATGATGCCATCCGACCATCTCATTCTCTGTCATCTCCTTTTCCTCCTGCCTTTAATCTTTCCCAGCATCAGGGTCTTTTCCAATGAGTCAGTTCTTCACATCAGATGGCCAAAGTATTGGAGCTTCATCATCGGCCTTTTCAATGAATATTCAGGACTGATTTCCTTTAGGATTAACTGGTTTGATCTCCTTGCTGTCCAAGAGACCCTCAAGATCTTCTCCAGCCTGACAGTTCTAAAGCATCAATTCTTCAGTGCTCAGCCTTCTTTATGGTTCAGCTCTCACATCCATACATGACTACTGGAAAAACCATAGCTTTGACTATACAGACCTTTGTGGCAAAATGATGTCTCTTCTTTTTAATAAGCTGTCTAGGTTTTCATAGCTTTCCTTCTAAGGAGCAAGCATCTTTTAATATCGTGGCTGCAGTCACTGTCCACAGTGATTTTTGAGCCCAAGAAAATAAAAATAAAATCAGTCATTATTTCCAATTTTTCCCCATCTATTTGCCATGAAGTGATGAGACTGGATGTCATGATCTTAGTTTTTAATTTTAAGTTAGCTTTTTCACTCTCCTCTTTCACCCTCATCAAGAGGCTCATTAGTTTCTCTTCACTTTCTACCATTAGGGCGGTATCATCAGCATATCTGAGGTGGTTGATATTTCTCCCAGAAATCTTGATTCCAACTTGTGATTCACCCAGCCTGGCACTTCACATGATGTATTCTGCATATAAGTTAAATAAGCAATGTGACAATATACAGCCTAGATGTACCCCTTTCCCAGTTTTGAACCAGCCCGTTGTTCCATGTCTGGTTTTAACTGTTGCTTCTTGACCTGCATACAGATTTCTCAGGAGGCAGGTTAGGTGGTCTGGTATTCCCATTTCTTTAAGAATTTTCCAAAGTTTGTTGTGATCCACACAGTCAAAAGCTTTAGCATAGTCAATGAAGCAGAAGTAGATATTTTTAAATTCCCTTGCTTTTTCTATGATACAACAAAATTCAACAATTTGATCTCTGGTTCCTCTGCCTTTTCTAAATCCAGCTTTTACATCTGGAAGTTCTCAGTTCATGTGCTGTTGAAACCCAACTTGAAGGATTTTGAGCATTACCTTGCTAGCATGTAAAATAAGCAGAATTGTATGGTAGTTTGAACATTCTTTGGCATTGCCTTTCTTTGGGATTAGAATGAAAAAATGACCTTTTCCATTCCTGTAGCCACTGCTGACTTTTCTAAATTTGCTGGCATATTGAGTGCAGCACTTTCATAGCATCAGCTTTTAGGATTTGAAATAGCTCAGCTGGAATTCCATCACCTCCACTAGCTATCACATCCATGGAAATGCTTCCTAAGACCCACTTGACTTCACACTCTAGGATGTCTGGCTCTAGGTTAGTGACCACACCGTCATGGCTATCCAAGTCATTACAACCTTTTTTGTATAGTTCTGTGTATTCTTGCCACCTTTTCTTAATCTTTCCTGCTTTTGTTAGGTCCTTGTTATTTCTGTCCTTTATTGTGACCATATTTGCATGAAATAGTCCCTTTATATCTCCAGTTTTCTTGAAGTGATCTCTAGTATTTCCCATTCTACTGTTTTCCTCTATTCATTTGAATTGTTTACTTAAGAAAGCTTTCTCAACTTTGCTATTCTCTGGGACTCTACATTCAGTAGGGTGTATCTTTCCCTTTCACTTCTCTTCTTTTCTCAGCTATTTGCAAGGCCTCCTCAGACAACCATTTTGCCTTGTTTCATTTCTTTTTCTTGGGGATGGTTTTGGTCACCACTTCCTGTAAAATGTTATGAACCTCTGTCCATAGTTCTTCAGGCACTCTGTGTACCAAATCTAATCCCTTGAATCTATTTGTCACCTCCACTGTATAATCATAGACACTTGATTTAGGTCATACCTGAATGGACTATTGGTTTGCCCTACTTTCTTTGATTTAAACCTGAATTTTGCAATAAAGCCTCATCATCTGAGTCAGTCAGCTCCAGATCTTGTTTTTGCTGATTGTATAGAGCTTCTCCATCTTTGGCTACAAAGCATGTAATCCATCTCATTTCGGTATTGACCACCTGGTGATGTCCATATGCAGAGTTGTTTCTTATGTTGTTAGAACAGAGTGTGTGTTATGACTAGTGCATTCTCTTGTCGAAACTCTGTTAGCCCTTGTCCTGCTTCATTTTGTATTCCAAGGCCAAACTTTCCTGTGAGCCTTTACTATGTGTCATACAATGTACTGGCCAGTGGAACTCCAAGGTCAACAAAAATAGGTCCTCATGTGAGTCAGAATGTAGTGTAATCATGGATGAATGAGAAATCATGAGAAACATGTCTCCTTCCTTTTACCAGCAAAGGGTATTGGAAAATATTTAAATGAGTGTGCCAAGAGGACTGTCTAGGACAAAGCTTAGCCCTGAAAGGAGAGCCTGAAAGACGAAGACTATGAATGAACATTCTCTTTTAAGAAAAGGGCAGTTGTCACTCACTTTGTAAGGTTAGAGCCATGTCTTTGCTCTTGGATGCTCCCTGGTAGAAAATATCATGTGTGCATGTGCGTGTACTTTCATTTTTGTAACTTGTGCTTGAATTTCTATTATGGGTGTTAACTCCTGTTTCTAAATTCCATTTACCAAATTGAGTTTAGTGTAGCCTGTATAACAGCATCCAGCCTGAGTTAGGCTGATAACCCAATAACTAATATTCAAAATGGGGATGACTTGCACAATTTTAAGAATCACCCTTCTGTTTATATTTCTAAAACAAAAACTCATGGCTTACAAGAAATCCTATTGCTACTTGGGTTGTAATCTTTAAAAGTGGATCCTAAGTCTGTTTGAATTCAAGAAACCTAGTGTTTCCCATCAGGAAACTGACCTTGGCTCACATTTCAATAGGTCAATGTGGATACATGGGGACTCTTGCCTGGGAGGTATGGCTCTCCACAGTGCGAGAATCTTGGGCCAGGGGAGTAGAAAGGGACACGGGTAATTTTAAAGAAAAGATATCCTCAGTCTATTTTACGAATCAAATGGCAAACTGTAAAGCTCAGTAAAGAATTTGACTGGTGGTGTGCAAAAGTTAGTTTGGGAAAACATGGGAAAGAACAGTTTCATATATGTCTATGCATATACATGTATGTGTGTTTATACAGGTGTGTGTGTGTGTGTGTACATATAGGTGTGTCTGTGAATGCATGTGTATATATGTATGTGTGTATATACAGCTGTGTGTGTGAATGTGCATGTACGTATAGGTGTGTGTGTGAATGCATGTGTATATATGTATGTGTGTATATATAGGTATGTGTGTGAATGTGTATATAGGTGTATATATACACACATACATATTTCATTATCCCAAAACAAGGGTGTTGCTTTGTGTTTGATTTAAAGCAGACTACATTATTTAGCTCAAACAATGTACTTCAAGCTTGGGGAAATAAACCTCCTAAAATCATTTTTGTAATGCTGCCTATACTACTTCAGTGACATTTTTATTTATGATTTCACTTTTGTGTTTAATTTTTATGCAATATTTTCATTAATTGTGAGAGAAACTAAAACTGGTCAGCTGCTCAAGGATTTAACTCTTATCAAAAACATGCTTTAAAACAAACAGGATGATGGGGAATTCCTTCCCGTTTTCACTAATATGACATGGGTTACAAGAGCACTGCTTGAAAAGGGAGACATCTCCACCAGTGCTATTCAGTTCAGTTCAGTCGCTCAGTCGTGTCCGACTCTTTGCGACCCCATGGACTACAGCACGCCAGGTCTACCTATCCATCACCAACTCCCAGAGTTTACTCAAACTCATGTCCATTGAGTTGGTGATCCCATCCAACCATCTCATTCTCTGTTGTCCCTTTCTCCTCAGTCCTATTACTTGACATTTATGAATTGACCTTGATTCAGAATTATAATCTGAGAGCTGGAGTTAATACTGGAGATGCCCTCACGTAAACTTCTTGCTGAAAATGAGGAAAGTTAAGATACAGAGAGCAGAAGAACTGGAACCTATGTCTCCTAAATGGACATCTCTGATTTATTTGAGTCAGTTTTTCTTTAGGAAGATTTTTCTATGTTTATCTGTGATCTTGCAGGATTTCTCCACTGCACAGCTCCAGGGGGCATGGTTAACATTGGGATCAGAGTGAATGGTGCCCCCCTGGAGTGTGCATCAGCTGGAAGTTGTACACACTCTGCGGCCCCTACTACTGCTTTCTCATTGGTGATGATGTATCTGTTTTGATAGAAGGTGCTCAAAGACAGTCCCTAAGGCTCCACCCATATCACAACTTCAGTTTTGAAATGTTTCTGTCAAAGAATGAAGAGATACCAGGCAATGACCTGGAAACAAAGGAGTATGCAATTTTTTTAAACCTAAATTTTAATTGCACTGTGTGCAATTAAAATGCATAGCACCCAGAACAGAGGTGACTTGATCAGGATGCAGTGTAGCATGATGGACATCAGGATGCAACATAGCTTCTCAATACAGCTCAGTGTTTGCTCTATTTTGCCATTTTGGCTGCAGCATTATTGGTACCTCAGACACTTACCACTCATCTCAGAGATACAGGGCATGAATTGGAGGGTCCGATTTGGCCCTATGTATGTCCTTCTGTGAAGCTTTTCTGGGGTTTGGGTCTTGATTTCAGCCACCGATATCTGCACCTGAAGGGAGTCAAGCAGCGCTAGGGTTCTGAAGCTATGACCAAGAAAGACAGAGAACTGAAAGTGTTCCATCCCATTTTATTGGCAATAAGTCAAGGAAAACAGTTTTGAAATATTTGTTCGAAGAGGGACTCAAGAAGTCATGTTTACTTGGGAGGTTTATGGCTAAACTCCACCTGCTATTATCCATAGATAACCCCAACAATTTAAATTATAGAAGCTTCATGCAGATAATTCAGGGCAAACTTATAGGCAGTCCCTAAAACCTCCTGTTCTGCACTTGGTTGACATAACCAGAAAAATACCCATGATATACTAGGCAGATGCCTTAAATCATAGAGTTCCATGTGATTTTACTCTTGGGCTGAATTTGCATTTATATGAATAGAAGTAACAAGTGTGCATCTGAGGGATGGATCCTCTCTCTTATTTGTTTTTTTCAGTTCCCCTATTAAATCCCTTGGCTTTTCCTCTTTTTCCCCTCCTCAGCCTTGCAGGGGAGTTTGTCACTCTAGACTGTTTTAAGGATGCATGTTTAACCAGGGAGAATCTGAATTGGTGGCAGAGCCCACGTGTAGAGATCTGGCAAGAAGAGCTCTAACTCAACAGCTCATTACTAGGGCAGTCTTGGGTAGAGAGCAGATTATGGCAGCTTCAGTTCAGTTAAGTCACTCAATCATGTCCGACTCTTTGCAACATGAATTACAGCATGCCAGGCCTCCCTGTCCATCACCAACTCCCAAAGTTCATCCAAAGTCATGTGCATCCAGTTGGTGATGGCATCCAGCCATCTCATCCTCTGTTGTCCCCTTCTCCTCTTGCTCCCAATCCCTCCCAGCATCAGAGTCTTTTCCAATGAGTCAACTGTTCACATCAGGTGGCCAAACTATTGGAGTTTCAGCCTCAGCATCAGTCCTTCCAATGAACACCCAGGACTGATCTCCTTTAGGATGGACTGGTTGGATCTCCCTGCAGTCCAAGGGACTCATAAGAGTCTTCTCCAACATCACAGTTCAAAAGCATCAATTCTTCAGCACTCAGCTTTCTTCACAGACTACTGCAAAACCATAGCTTTGACTAGATGGACCTTTGTTGGCAAAGTAATGTCTCTGTTTTTGAATATGCTATCTAGGTTGGTCACAACTTTCCTTCCAAGGAGTAAGTGTCTTTTAATTTCATGGCTACAGTCACCATCTGCAGTGATTTCGGAGCCCCCAAAAATAAAGTCTGACACTGTATCCACTGTTTCCCCATCTATTTGACATGAAGTGATGGGACCAGATGCCATGATCTTAGTTTTCTGAATGTTGAGCTTTAAGCCAACTTTTTCACTCTCCTCTTTCACTTCCATCAAGAGGCTTTTCAGTTCCTCTTCACTTTCTGCCATAAGGGTGGTGTCATCTGCATATCTGAAGTTATTGATATTTCTCCTGGTAATCTTGATTTCAACTTATGCTTCATCCAGCTGAGGGTTTCTCATGATGCACTCTGCATATAAGTTAAATAAGCAGGGTGACAATACACAGCCTTGATGTACTCCTTTTCCTATTTGGAACCAGTCTGTTGTTCCATGTCCAGTTCTAACTGTTGCTTCCTGACCTGCAAACAGGTTTCTCAAGAGGCAATTCAGGTGGTCTGGTATTCCTATATCTTTCAGAATTTTCCATAGTTTATTGTGATCCACACAGTCAAAGGCTTTGGCATAGTCAATAAAACAGAAATAGATGTTTTTCTGGGACTCTCTTGCTTTTTCGATGATCCAGTGGATGTTGGCAATTTGATCTCTGGTTCCTCTGCCTTTTCTAAAACCAGCTTGAACATCTGGAATTTCATGGTTCAAGTATTGCTGAAGCCTGGCTTGGAGAATTTTGAGCATTACTTTACTAGTGTGTGAGATGAGTGCAATGGTGCGGTAGTTTGAGCATTCTTTGGCATTGCCTTTCTTTGGGGTTGGAAAGAAAACTGAACTTTTCCAGACAGTTTCAGGCTTATTCAATTATTCTGACTTTATCTTTAAATATGGCTAGAGCATCTTACATAGCTCGTGCTTTAAATATAGATGTATGCCACATATACATGTGTGTTTATAATGACTGCTCAGAATAATCCCATGAAGTCGATCTGTACATTTCTGTGTTTCTGGGTTACAAAAGAACCTAGAATTTGGTGAGGTTAAGTGGTTATCAGGTAATTGTGAGTAGAGTGGTAAATCAGATACAGCGATGCAGGCAGAATTTTAGTCTGCTCAATTTAGAGGTTGTGGGTTTTGTTTTATAAAAAGATCCATGACTTTGGAAGTTGGGATATGTTTCAGAAACTGTTTGGGTTGAGGGAAGGGGGAATCATGATGAATGTGGAAGTCAGTCCCCAGTCTTATGCCAGAGACTCTTCCCTCCAGCACAAGGTCACTGGCTCCGGCATCTGGATCCTAGCCCAGTCTCATGGGTGTAAATGGGTTTGCCTCTGGTTCCTCCCATCCAATCCCAGGAAGCAGAAACTGAAGTGGGAGAAAGTCCAAGGTTTGTGCACTGAAACCACCAAATAGATAAAGTTGCTGCTGTCAGTGTCCTATGTTCAGAAAACCGTGACTTAAAGACAAAACGTACAGCAACACATGGAAAGAATCTGATTGTTCCACAAAAGTTTGCAACATTACAGTGGAGCTGGAGCTAAAACTAAGAGCTATTACCCTTTCTCCTTCTCTGATTTTGGTACCACCAGAATAGAAATGGATTTAAAAGGTATTTTGATATCATCATAAAAATTTTATTAGACCATTGAAAGAAAAAGTGGAAATTTTGGTTGATCCTACATGTCAGTAGAAAGGCTACTCATGTCACATACGTGGGGTCTCTTTCTTGGTGTGGACCCAGTGAAGTAAGTTATTTTTTCCCTAGTACATTTATTGAAAAAGCACATTTTTACCTCAGCAATATCCATGTGAGCAAGGCAAAAAAATCAGACTTTATTGCCAGTTTTACTAGAATCTGAAGTAATGATGATACTGCTATTATTACTACCCTTACTGTGATTTCTGGCTAGTTATTGTTTCTCTGCTACGTACCAAGCATTTCACTGTGATCAGAAGTGGATTACATCAAATCTTAGGGCAGGTTTTTGTTAGTCTCTGGTCTGTTTCCTGTCTCCATGGATATCATTGCATTCTGTGATCTCAAGGTTTATAACCATACTTTTGTGGAAATTCCCAGACAGGTAGACTTCATTTTCTTCCCCTAATCTTACTGGGACTACAGAGAAATAGAAAGTATTATGGGATAGCTCCTTTTGGAGGAAAGACTGTGGATTGCAGAAATTTTTTTAAAGTATATGAGTGAAAATACAATAACACTGCAACTGGATATGCCACTATGATTTTCATTTCTGCTCATTCCTTAAATCTGCTAGGGAAGGTAACTGTGAGAACTTGAACCCTGATATACAAACAGGCTCTGTTTCAATAAGAGAGTAAGATGGAGGGAGCTTCCACTGACAGTCATGTTCTTGTGTGGGCTCTACCCCAGACAGTCAGTAATGTGAGAAATTGCTTTGGTTTTAGAGTCCCGTGGGCCACTTGTAACTCTGAATCTGCCTTAACATGAAGCAAACCACTTCTGCCAAGAGACCACTTAAGAAATGTCTTTGCTCGACATCTGCCTACTGAAGAGTTCACCCTCCCTGAAAAACAGAACACTTCACTCCCAGGAAAGTTGATTACCTGAGAAATAGACCTAATACTCCAATACAGAGAAAATGCAAAATTGCTTCTTTTATGTCCACATTTTTCTACTGTGCCAGAACAAATTACCCGTTCCTCTGTACATTTGGAAGAAGGAATGGCAGACTAAGGAAAAATAACTTGATCTTAAAGGCATTTGTTACTTCCAAGTAATAATTATTTGGCACTGTTTCTTCACCTCTTCAGCAGAAAAATGGGTCTTGACTAACACTGTACACACAATCAGAATGTGTTAACACGTGGAAAGTCATATATATATATATATATATGCTGGAGAGATAGTGTCTGCTAGCTGTTTTGCTTGCTTTCCTGAATTGCTTGCATTTTTTATGTTTTCTGTGATCCCAATATTATCCAAGATTTGTAGAGGTGTCAGTTGGAAGGCCCTTGGGGAGTAACCACTTTGCTTTTCAATCTCATTGAGTATATGGAGAAGTAGCAAGGTCAATGCCAAAATACAGCAAAGTTCACTGAAGAAAGAGAACAGAAATATTCTAGATTTGAGAAACACTAAAGTTACTGTGTGGGTGGCAATATTAAAGCACCAGTCTTGTAGACACTATTGTAGTTTTCATACTACTTATTCATCCTGCGTGATTACTGATGCCTCTAACTAAAATGCACAGTTAATATGGCTGTCTAAGCTATGGTTTAGAGATCTGAAGGTTTCCTTTTTATAGGGGTGCCATGTTAATGTTGCTTTTGTAACAAGCTTTACTCATGAGTATGCATATATTTTATGTATCACTACATCATTAACTTGCTACAGGATGGAGACAGATGTAATAGCTTCTTGTACCGCCAGTTTACTTTCAGAACTTGGATGAGTTAAGCATAATTTATTGAAATTGACTTCAATCCCTAATCTCCTTTTTATCCTCTTACTACCTGGAAGCTCCAGATCTGATTCCCAAGTGGTTCCTCTTCTGGTGTTTTTCTTACTCTCGCAGGTGGCCATGAGCCCATGTGTCAGGAGTGGGTGGGCAGGTCCATCTATCTTTGTAGCTTCATCGGTGCTAAGGATGTGTTTATATTACAGGACCAGCTGCTGTGGCATTGGAGCGGAGATAAATGGTATCCCATGTGTATTATAAACAAATGGCTAAGTGGGGATCAATATTAATATGAGAAAATGAGGAGTCACTGAACTCAACAACAATCTCCACCCCCTCCCCTGGCGTTTGGCATCAGCTTGCCCTCCTCATGGAATAATTGCTGGTTGTCTGTGTTACCTACACACCATGAGCCAAGGAACTGATGATGCGGTCATGACTTCCACATTTTAACTAAGAATGGTGAGCCGTGAAGGAGAGAAGATTTGGCTTGAGCCCCACTTGGCAGGAATTTCATTTTCAAAGGACTTCACAAAGAAAACAGAGACCCTAAGTGTGGACTAATTTTATTTTTGCCCCGACATGGTAAGTTAGTTTCTGAGCTACTGTAATTCTCTTGACTGACATGGTTATTGCTATTTCAGCTGCTGGTGCTGTGAGATCTTAATTACCAGTTGGGAAGAAGCTTGTGCTTTTAAACTTAGGATGCATTGAATTTACTGCATTGTATGACTTTATGGTGGAGGCTTCTGGAACTGCCAGTCCCTCACCTGATAGAAGATGAGGGATAAACCTATCAAATATCTAAGTGTAAGCATGAATCACTTTAATAGATGCCCAGACATGATTTGATAATCCCATTGATCAAGATACAAATGAAACCTTAGTGACTGATTTCCCCGCACTTTATGATGATGATTCCTTATGTAGGATCAAGGCAATAATGGAAATGGCTCAGCACTTGCCCCTCTGAACCTAGGTTGCAGAAAAGCTTCATAATTTAGATGCAAAACTGTGATGGAACAAAACCTGAACCTGGAAATGGCTTTGGTACAAGTGATTTTTGCCTTACTAGCTTTTCTAAATTATCTCCATGGGTTCCACTGCCTAAATATATAAAAGAAAAAGGCAGTTTTGTGTACTTAGAGGTAGAAATGACTTATAAAAAATACATTAAAATGAGAAAACAGATTTTGGTCATTTTGCTTCTACTGATTTTTTCCAATTAAAAAGAGAAAACCCCTCACAACCAGGAGCTATTAACAGTAAAGGCAAATGGTAGCAGAGAATTAATGAAAGTGTCACACTGGCTAACGGTACTTAGGCCTGGAGTCAGAGCCCTCAGTGTTCCAGTTCCCATGTCCCTGATTAGTCATTCTGGCTAAGTTATAAACTTTTCCGAGATTCTGTTTCTACATTTTTAAATAAATTTTATTTATCTGTCTAATTATGTATCTGGCTGTGGTGCGTCTTAGTTGCTGCGTGGGCTTTTCTCTAGTTGCAGCAAGCAAGGGCTAGTCTTCCTTGAGGTACACGGGTTTCTCATTGCAGTGGCTTCTCTCGTCGCGGAGCACAGCCTTTAGAGTGTTTTGGTTTCTGTAGGTTCCCAGGCTCTAGAGCACAGGCTCAGTAGTTGTGGTGCACAGGCTTTGTTGTCCTGTGTCATGTGGGATGTTCCCAGACAAGGGATCGAACCTGTGTCTCCTGCATCGGTGGGGGATTCTTTCCTGCTGAGGAAATAGGGAAGCCCATTTTCTGTGGCTTTTACTGTGGAAAAGATGATGGAATCTGTCTGGCAGTACAACACACTCACTTCCTCTCCAGGGATCTGAAAGGCTGTCCGCAGGAAAAACCATGTGACATGTTTACAAGAGCCTTGGAGCGGCAGTCTGGCTCCTGATCCTGCCTTTGTCGCTATCTGGTGTGTGATGCGAGGTGAGATACTTACTCTCTGTGAACTAGTATCTTCACTTGAACAATGTTGATAGTGTATTTTGTTCTTACATACATGATATATTGGGCTGAGTTCTAAGAAATCACTATATTTTATAAGCTTTATGGAGATATAATCAATATAAAACACCATACAAGCTTAAGGTATACAACATACTAACAACAACTAACTAAACATACAACACGCTGCTGCTGCTGCTGCTGCTAAGTCGATTCAGTCGTGTCCAACTCTGTGTGACCCCATAGATGGCAGCCCTCCAGGTTCCTCTGTCCCTGGGATTCTCCAGGCAAGAACACTGGAGTGGGTTGCCATTTCCTTCTCCAATGCGTGAAAGTGAAAAGTGAAAGTGATGTCACTCATTCGTGTCTGACTCTTAGCGACCCCATGGACTGCAGCCCACCAGGCTCCTCCGTCCATGGGATTTTCCAGGCAAGAGAACTGGAGTGTAGTGCCATTGCCTTCTCCGAATCTGGTACACTAAAATATTGCAAAATAATTACCCACATATCGTTAGCTAACAACTCCATCACTTCACATAATGACCATTTCTTTTATGTGCTGTGAGCAATTATTATCTACCCGCTTAGCCACTTTCAAGGATAGAATGCAGTATTGTTAACTTGTCACTATACCCTGCATTAGATACACCAAACTAATTCATTTTGTAACCTAAATGTTTGTTCTCTCTGACAAACATCCCCCCACTCCACATACATTCCCCCTCTTGCTTATCCTCTGTCCCTGGTAAACAGTCCAGTTTCAGGTTCTAAGTTTGGCATTTTGTAGATTCCCCATGTAATGACATCATACGGTATTTGTCTCTCACTGTCTGACTAATTTCACTTAGCATAATGACCTCAAGTTTCATCTGTGTTGCCACAGATGGCAGGATTTTCTTCTTTTTCATGGGTGAATAGTATTTCTCTCTGTGTATATATACATATACACATACGTCACATCTTCTTTCACTGCTCATCTGTTGTCAGACACTTAGGATCTCTTGCTATTGTGAAAGATGCTGCAATGAACACAGGAGTGCAGACATCTCTTCAAGGACCTGATTTCATTTCCTTTGAATACATACCCAGGAGTGGAATTGTTGGATATCGGGTAGTTCCATTTTTAATTTTTTGAGGAACCTCTGTACTGTCTTCTGTAGCAGCTGTACCAATTTACATTCCTACCAATAGCCCTACTAAAAAATTACCTTTTCTCCACATCTTTCCTGACACTTATCTCTTATCTAGTTGATAATAGTCATTTGAACAGGCATAAGGTGCTCATTGTGACTTTGACTTAAAATTGCTATTTTTATAAGTTAAAATAACTACATGATGGCAATTTCATGTAATTTGAGCTAAGTAGGATTTTTTTTAATCTCTACAAACTTAAGAGAAACTATCATAGTGACCTCAAATTTAATTGTAAAAAAAATGAAGGGATAAGAAATGATTAGAGAATGATGGAGATTTGGAGGGTGGTGAAAGAGAGGCCAGTATTTTTCATATTCTTTCCTTTTATTGTTTCCCTTCTCTCTGTGTTAAACTCCTAGATGGTTTTATATGCTTTGTTGTTGTGTTGACATCATGAACACAGGTTTTGACAAGATTGCTTTATTCTGCAGTGATCTGGTCACCTGTGGCACAGGGTTCATTTCAGGGCTCCATCCACTAAGAAGGCTCTAGAAAGAGTGGTGTAGGGAGAGGATGAGTAGGAGGGCTATCTTAGATGGAGTGTTTAGGGAATGCCTATTAAAGAGATGTCATTTATCATCTACCAGCTCAAATGGTAGATGAAGTCAGATCAGGCTTGATCTAGGGGATAAATACTTCAGGCAGAGGCAATGGGAAGTGTAAAACCTCTCAAGCAGGAAGGAGCTTAGTTCAAGGAACAGAAGAAAAGCAGGCCAGCGTGATAAGAGTGATATGAGATGAAGGGTCAGAGGCACAGCAGGCTGTGTCACGTGGGGCCTCAGAGACTGTGTTAAGGAATCCCTTGAGAAGTCACTGGAGAGTAACAAGATGGAAGAAACAAAAGGAGCATGCTCTTTGTCATGTGGTGAATTTTACTGAAGAGACAAAGCAGTGGGTAAAGGCAGAGCTGTAGGAGGAAGCAGAGACTTTCCACAATCCCTTCAAGCTGGGGTTCAGTTCAGTTGCTCAGTCATGTCCGACTCTTTGTGACCCCTGGACTGCAGCATGCCAGGCTTCCCTGTCCATCACCAGCTCCTGGAGTTTACCCAAACTCATGTCCATTGAGTTGGTGATGCCATCCAACCATCTCATCCTCTGTCATCCCCTTCTCCTCCTACCTTCAATCTTTCTCAGCATCAGGGTCTTTTCTAATGAGTCAGTTCTTTGCATCACATGGCCAAAATATTGGAGTTTCAGCCTCAGCATCAGTCCTTCCAATGAATATTCAGGATGTATTTCCTTTAGGGTGGACTGGTTGGATCTCCTTGCTGTCTCAGGGACTCTCAAGAGTCTTATCCAACACCAGAGTTCAAAAGCATCAATTCTTTGGTGCTCAGCTTTCTTTATAGTCCAACTCTCACATCCATATGTGACTACTGGAAAAAACATAGCTTTGACTAGACAGATCTTTGTTGGCAAAGTAATGTCTCTGCTTTTTAGTATGCTGTCTAGGTTGGTCATAACTTTTCTTCCAAGGGAAAAAAAAGTTGAGTTTATGATAAAGAATCAGGTCAAAGTAGGATTAAGCCTAAGTTTAGTCATCTATAAGTCTTATGTGTTTTGTTCATATATCAATAATGATGACCTTTTTTTCTAAGTGGGCTGTGGTTTAGTCATTAAATGCCTCAGGCGCCAATTGTGTCATTCATTTTAACCCTACAAAGTTAAATAATGGAAAGAAAACTATTGTATGAAGATGGGAGATTTGGGCAGGAAGATTGATCTGTCTTTATTTACTTTTTAACCAAGTTTCTAAACATTGGTGTAGCTCTGTGTATCTGTACAAAACAAAACACAATTGTATTGAAGTATCTGGATAGAAAATGACTGTTTCCCCCGCCTCCTCAAATATTTAAATTTATATTCTGAGAAAGAGTAGCCACTGTATGATTTTGAAAATACTAATACTTATCACTTCGTTCTGATTATATAACATATTCTAAGCTAATGAAGTACACTTAAGCAGCAAAATATATTCATGTAACTATAGAAAATAAAAATTATAGCTAATCTTCATGGGCACTTATATGCTGAACACTAATTGAAGTGCTTTACATATATTAACTCACTTAATTCTCACAATAATGGCTTGTGATAGGTATTATCTTTTTAATCTGTAATTTAACATGTGACAAAACTGGAGAAGAAAAAGGCTTGCATAGAAACTTGCTCTAACCACACCTACATTACACTTAAAATAAATAAATATAAATTTATTAAATAAAAATATTTTAATAAATATTTTATTTATTAAATAAAAAATAAAGTGTCACTGTCAAAATAAGGTGACACTTTCGGTTATTCATACCCACAACTCAACATTCACTATTAGTGTTACAAACTTACTTTCTCATAGAAGATGGTCTCCTTTAGCCAGATTCAGCTGATGGATCTAGGAGTGTAGTAGGGACATGAGGAATGAATTATTGCTCAGAATGATTTTTAGACCACCAGTTAGAAAAGGCAGTTGAAAGGCTGATGTTGAAAGGGGGTTCCATGCTCAGAGATCCAGTTAAAGCATCTTTTCAGGGAGGTGGAGGTGGAGTTAATGTTAATTTACTACAGAATTTTTAAAAATTATTTTGAAAACTTAAGATCAGAATTTTCCAGACTCATTTACTATGGAGATATGTTCTCTTCCAAGAAATAGTAATATCAATTTTTGTAGAACACACATATCAAAGCACAATTTTTTTTTTTTGTAGAATATAGCACTCAACTTGATACTCTGATGGGAGTTTCTTAACTTGGGATCAATGAGCTTCCTAAGACTAGCTACAAAACTGTGTGTATATGTGCTTATGGCAATATGTACTGCCACTGTCCCCAGGCCCCACCACCTCCTAGGCCTCAGGCTCATCACCTTCCTCTGATTCTCAAAGGGACCTCTGAGCCCTTAAGAATACTTAGTTCAGTTCAGTTGCTCATTCGTGTCAGACTCTTTGCGACCCCATGAATCGCAGCACGCCAGGCCTCCCTGTCCATCACCATCACCCGGAGTTCACTCAGACTCCCGTCCATCGAGTCCCTGATGCCATCCAGCCATCTCATCCTGGGTCGTCCCCTTCTCCTCCTGCCCCCAATCCCTCCCAGCATCAGAGTCTTTTCTTTTCCAATGAGTCAACTCTTCACATGAGGTGGCCAAAGTACTGGAGTTACAGCTTTAGCATCATTCCTTCCAAAGAAACCCCAGGGTTGATCTCCTTCAGAATGGACTGGTTGGATCTCCTTGAAGTCCAAGGGACTCTCAAGAGTCTTCTCCAACACCACAGTTCAAAAGCATCAATTCTTCAGCGCTCAGCCTTCTTCACAGTCCAACTCTCACATCCATACATGACCACAGGAAAAACCATAGCCTTGACTAGATGGACCTTAGTCAGCAAAGTAATGTCTCTGCTTTTGAATATGCTCTCTAGGTTGGTCATAACTTTTCTTCCAAGGAGCAAGTGTCTTTTAATTTCATGGCTGCAGTCACCATCCGCAGTGATTTTGGAGCCCCCCCTCCCAAAAAAGTCTGACACTGTTTGCACTGTTTCCCCACCTATTTGCCATGAAGTGATGGGACCGGATGCCATGATCTTCGTTTTCTGAATGTTGAGCTTTAAACCAACTTTTTCGCTCTCCTCTTTCACTTTCATCAAGAGGCTTTTTAGTTCCTCTTCACTTTCTGCCATAAGGGTGGTGTCATCTGCATATCTGAGGTTATTGATATTTTTCCCGGAAATCTTGATTCCAGCTTGTGTTTCTTCCAGTCCAGAGTTTCTCATGATGTACTCTGCATAGAAGTTAAATAAGTAGGGTGACAATATACAGCCTTGACGTACTCCTTGTCTTATTTGGAACCAGTCTGTTGTTCCATGTCCAGTTCCTGACTGCATACACATTTCTCAAGAGGCAGGGTCAAGTGGTCTGGTATTCCCATCTCTCTCAGAATTTTCCACAGTTTATTGTGATCCACACAGTCAAAGGCTTTGACATAGTCAATAAAGCAGAAATAGATGTTTTTCTGGAACTCTCTTGCTTTTTCCATGATCCAGTGGATGATTGGCAATTTGATCTCTGGTCCTCTGTCTTTTCTAAAACCAGCTTGAACATCAGGAAGTTTACGGTTCGTGTATTGCTGAAGCCTGGCTTGGAGAATTTTGAACATTACTTTATAGCATGTGAGATGAGTGCAATTGTGCGATAGCTTGAGCATTCTTTGGCATTGCCCCTCTTTGGGACTGGAATAAAAATGACCTTTTCCAGTCCTGTGGCCATTGCTAAGTTTTCCAAATTTGCTGGCATATTGAGTGCAACACTTTCACAGCATCATCTTTCAGGATTTGAAAGAGCTCAACTGGAATTCCATCACCTCCACTAGCTTTGTTCATAGTGACGCTTTCTAAGACCCACTTGACTTCGCATTCCAGGATGTCTGGCTCTAGATGAGTGATTACACCATCGTGATTATCCGGGTTGTGAAGATCTTTTTGTACAGTTCTTTTGTGTATTCTTGCCACCTCTTCTTAATATCTTCTGCTTCTGTTAGGTCCATACTATTTCTGTCCTTTATCAAGCCCATCTTCGCATGAAATGTTCCCTTGGTATCACTAATTTTCTTGAAGAGATCTCTGGTCTTTCCCACTCTGTTGTTTTCCTCTATTTCTTTGCATTGATCGCTCAAGAAGGGTTTCTTATCTCTTCTTGCTATTCTTTGGAACTCTGCATTCAGATGCTTATATCTTTTCTTTCTCCTTTGCTCTTCGCTTCTCTTCTTTTCACAGCTATTTGTAAGACCTCCCCAGACACCCATTTTGCTTTTTTGTATTTCTTTTCCATGGGGATGGTTTTGATCCCTGTCTCCTGTACAATGTCACGAACCTCATTCCATAGTTCATCAGGCACTCTGTCTATCAGATCTAGGCCCTTAAATCTATTTCTCACTTCCACTGTATAATCATAAGGGATTTGATTTAGGTCATACCTGAATGGTCCAGCGGTTTTCCCTACTTTCTTCAATTTAAGTCTGAATTTGGTAATAAGGAGTTCACGATCTGAGCCACAGTCAGCTCCTGGTCTTGTTTTTGTTGACTGTATAAAGCTTCTCCATGTTTGGCTGCAAAGAATATAATCAATCTGATTTCGGTGTTGACCATCTGGTGATGTCCATGTGTAGAGTCTTCTCTTGTGTTGTTGGACGAGGGTGTTTGCTATGACCAATGCATTTTCTTTGCAAAACTCTATTAGCCTTTGCCCTGCTTCATTCCGCATTCCAAGGCCAAATTTGTCTGTTATGGTCTGCTTAAGAATGGATGCTGAAGAATCCCAGACAGGGATCTTCCCTGTGGAAACATACTTGATAAGATAAAATCCTTTTTAGCTCGTGTAAAAAAGAATTTATGGAGGGACTAAAGAGCTCATTGTTCATTTAAAGTTTGAAAAAAAAAAAAAGAGATAGAGACTGCTGCTCTCCCTTACCCTCCTCCAGTTACAGGCTTTTTAAAATAAGTGTGTGGCCCTGTCTCGTACTTGGCATTTCTAAACAGCATAAAGTCAGCTGAAGTACCTTTCCCTCTGAAGCCATCAATGAAGAAATTAAAAATGAATTATTTGTGTTCCTCTAACCTTTGTTTGGGCTTCCCTGGTGGCTCAAGTGGTAATGAATCTACATGCAATGTGGGAGGCCTGGTTTCGATCCCTGGATTGGGAAGATCCCCTAGAGGAGGGCATGGCAGCTCACTCCAGTATTCATGCCTGGAGAATCCCATGGACAGAGGAGCCTGGCAGGCTACAGTCCATGGGGTCACAAAAAGTCAGACATGACTGAATGACTAAGCACAGCACAACATTTGTTTGGGGCTTCGCTGGTGGTTAGACTTAAAGGCTCTTCAGGAGACCCAGGTTTGATCCCTGAGTTGGAAAGATCCCCTGGAGAAGGAAATGGCAACCCACTCCAGGATTCTTGTCTGGAGAATCCATGGACAAAGGAGCCTGGTGGCCTACAGTCCATGGGGTCACAAAGAGTTGGACACAACTGAGCAACTAACACAACAACAACTTTTGTTTGAGCCAAGATTAAATGATAACTGTCTATGACATATTTAATTTGGTCAAGAGGTCTGGTGTTTTTAGATCAGCTGTGAAAAGTGGAGTCTTGCACTTGGGGAGACCAGGCCATGAGTGAGAGAACACCAATAGTGAAGATAGCAGTGCAACATCACAGTTCCCCTCTAAGGAGGTAAGTTAGGTGTGGGCTGTGCTCACCATGGTGATCTGGTACTTGATACTGAGCCTGGCACATGGCAGTGTTGACCAAATATTTGTGGAATGAATATAATGGAGCTTAGAATCAGAACAATTTTCATTTTATTGCCAAGAACATTCAGGGAATGCTCCTGGCTTAATCCTTTCATTTATAATATATGAGAAAGCCTAGGCTCCAACTCAGACTTAAGGGAGAAAATTTCTCAGAACTTGGCTGAGATCTACGAATTTTACAAAAGGTAGAAGCTTTTGGAAAAACAATTTCCAGAACCAGGTCTGGTTACCTTTAGAAAACTGAGATAAGTTGTTCTTTTTGGTGTTAAGGTAACATTATATGATTGAACTTCAGCATTTAGCAACTGAGAATAACTTGGAATGCTAGAACCAGGAAGAGAGGGCCAATATAACATGAGTTTAACCCTGTTAGATGATAAAGCATATATTATAATTTGCTTTTTTAAAATTGTTCTGTATAACAGGATGTGGTATGGTTCAATCTATTTGAGATTTTCTTTTTATTTGTGTTCTCTTGTAATGAATAGACAAGGAGTTTCTTCATTTTCCTGCCCAAATTGACCTTAAATCATTCCATCCACCATGCTTTCCTTCATATATGTAAGTTGTCAGTCATGTTTGTGACCCCATGGACTGTAGCCTACCAGGCTCCTCTGTCCATGGAACTCTCCAAGCAAGAATACTGGAGTGGGTAGCCAGTCATTCCCTTCTCTAGGGGATCTTCATAACCAGTGACTGAATCCAGGCCTGTTGCATTGCAGGTAGAGTCCTTTCCATCTGAGCTAGCAGGGAAGCCCACTTTCCTTCACAGGCATAGCTGACCCCAGGAAGTAGCTATTACCAGTAATGGCAGGAAATCTGGCAAAACTTGAGTCTTTTTAAGACTTTAACAATAATTTCTTATTTATTTCTCTTTGGTGTCTCAAATTATTTCTTTTTCTGTCTTTGAAAAAATAATCCATTTCTCAATTAAAATAAGTAGGCATTAGAATTTCTAAAATACTTTTCTAATGAGGAATCCTCACATTTACAATACAAAAGACACAGGCAAATTAGAAGCTTTATCAAACTATTATAAGTGTGTTGGACATCTTAAGGAAATAGGAAAGCAAAAATAAATCAGATTCCCAGCCTTTTACTGGTTCTTTGGAAAACAAGAAATAGGGAACTCAGACCAATTTAAAAAAAAAAAAAAAGAAAAGGAGATAGGTAACTCAGTAGCACTTGTCTGAAAAATGTGACTGTCCCAAAGGCTTCTGTGTTTTGATTCCTGTTGTTATAGAGGTCAAACAGTTGGGACATGACTGGACTTGAGATGCTGCTGTGGGGTCAGAGGAACAAGGTTTGGACACTATAGTCTTAGAAGTCACTACTAAATGATAGAATTATGATGAAATTATTTTTTTTTCTGATAAAAGTCAACAGAAGGATATTCACCTGGGTCCTTTCACCTGTATATTTGCCAACAAAGTCTGATTTCTTCATCCTTATTTTAAAATGAGTATAATGTCTGACAGTGTGTCTGGTGTATATTACATTTATAAGCAATGTATTTCTTGAATATTAAAAGTTTTAGGACTTTACCTTGCATACAAATATTATTTATTTCCTTTTATTGTCCCATGTGTTGTATTGTTAATATAAATATTTAACATATCAAGATTTAATAAAAACAGAGTAACATTTAGAAGAGTAGCTTCCTTTTCTATAAAATAGCCATTGTATTCATTTATGTTTAAGCTTGTATATTCATAGCTCATAACTATCATTAAGTAGTATGTTTTTAAAAATGTACTCAAGTGTATCTTTAAAAGACAAGTTAGAATGACTCCTTTGTAGTTGTGATAGGGGTTTTTGTTTTTGTTTGTTTGTTCTTTTAGGTAGGTAATATATATTTTAAAAATTGCATGCATTGTATGCATGTTTTAGAAAAGGCAAAGGAACCAGAGATCAAATTACCAACATCCGCTGGATCATGGGAAAAGCAAGAGAGTTCCAGAAAAACATCTATTTCTGTTTTATTGACTATGCCAAAGCCTTTGACTGTGTGGATCACAATAAACTGTGGAAAATTCTGAAAGAAATGGGAATACCAGACCACCTGACCTGCCTCTTGAGAAATCTGTATGCAGGTCAGGAAGCAACAGTTAGAACTGGACATGGAAAAACAGACTGGTTCTAAACAGGAAAAGAAGTACGTCAAGGCTGTATATTGTCACCCTGCTTATTTAACTTCTATGCACAGTACATCATGAGAAACTCTGGACTGGAAGAAACACAAGCTGGAATCAAGATTTCCGGGAGAAATATCAATAACCTCAGATATGTAGATGACACCACCCTTATGGCAGAAAGTGAAGAGGAACTAAAAAGCCTCTTGATGAAAGTGAAAGAGGAGAGTGAAAAAGTTGGTTTAAAGCTCAACATTCAGAAAACAAAGATCATGGCATCTGGTCCCATCACTTCATTGGAAATAGATGGGGAAACAGTGGAAACAGTGTTAGACTTTAATTTTTGGGGCTCCAAAATCACTGCAGATGGTGACTGCAGCCATGAAATTAAAAGACACTTACTCCTTGGAAGAAAAGTTATGACTAACCTAGATAGTATATTCAAAAGTAGAGACATTACTTTGCCGACTAAGGTCCGTCTATTCAAAGCTATGGTTTTGCCTGTGGTCATGTATGGATGTGAGAGTTGGACTGTGAAGAAGGCTGAGTGCCAAAGAACTGATGCTTTTGAACTGTGGTGTTGGAGAAGACTCTTGAGAGTCCCTTGGACTGCAAGGAGATCCAGCCAGTCCATTCTGAAGATCAACCCTGGGGTTTCTTTGGAAGGAATGATGCTGAAGCTGAAACTCCAGTACTTTGGCCACCTCATGCAAAGAGTTGACTCATTGGAAAAGACTCTGATGCTGGGAGGGATTGGGGGCAGGAGGAGAAGGGGACGACCGAGGATGAGATGGCTGGATGGCATCAGGGACTCGATGGACGTGAGTCTGAGTGAACTCCGGGAGATGGTGATAAACAGAGAGGCCTGGCGTGCTGCGATTCATGGGGTCGCAAAGAGTTGGACATGATTGAGCGACTGAACTGAACTGAATGGCAGCCCACTCCAGTATTCTTGCCTGGAGAATCCTGTGTATTGCGGAGCCTGGTGGGCTGCTGTCTAAAGGGTTGCACAGAGTCAGACAGGACTGAAGCGACTTAGCATGCATGCATGCATGCATTGGAGAAGGAAATGGCAACCCACTCCAGTACTCTTGCCTGGAGAATCCCAGGGACGGGGGAGCCTGGTGGGCTGCCATCTATGGGGTCACACAGAGTTGACCACGACTGAAGCACTTTAGCAGCAGCAGCATGCCTGGCTGAGGACTACAATAAAGATTGTCTAGCTGTTATCTGGATTTAATAGAAATAGAAGCAAACTTGTCATTTATACACGTTTGTTGTTTGGTTGCTAAGTCATGTCCGATTTTTTGTGACCCCATGGACTGCAGCACACCAGGCTTCCCTGCCTTTCACTATTTCCTGGAGTTTGCTCAAACTCATGTCCATTTAGTCCATGAGGCCATCCAACCATCCTCTGTTGCCCCCTTCTCCTCCTGCCCTCAATCTTCCCCAGCATCAAGTTCTTTTCCAGTGAATCAGCTCTTGGCATCATGTGGCCAAACTACTGAGAACATATCATATTTACATTATAACTTCTTATCTATCTTCTTAAAAATTATTAAAATCAATACAATACAGGGAAAGTACAGTTATCCTATTAATGCAGGAAGGTCAACAGTTTGGATGCTGACTTGTCTTCTCTCCAGAAGTGGGATTTTTCATGGACAGAGCACAAAGTTACAAGCCAAGGCCCAGTTAATGTTTACTGGGAAGCAACTTCCTGTGCAGTATAGTTTTGGGGTGCTAGGAAGTGATACTTCAAGCAATAGTAGTGTGATCCCTCGCACTTGGGCAACCCATGGTCACTGTGGGTCATCAAAATTTATATTCATATCTTCTTGAGCTCAACAATAAAATTTTTTTCCATGGAAATTGATCAAATTTTATTGACAACAGTTTTAGTAAGAAACCCTTTTATTTGAGAATGACTATTTAAAAAAAGTTCACTGCTTTTTATGATTTTTAAGAGTTTTTTAAAATTAAATTTTCCTGGAGTATAGTTGATTTACATGTTGTATTTCTACTGTATAGCAGAGAATCATTATACGTATACTGGTATCCACTTTTTAAGATTCTTTTCCCAAAGACCTTATTACAGAGTATCCAGTAGAGTTCCCTGTGCTATACAATAGGTACTTATTAGTTATCTGTTTTATATATAGTAATATGCATGTCAATCCCAATCTTCCATTAAATCCCTCCTCTCCCTTCCTGCCTTGATAACTACAAGTTTGTTTTCTATATATGTGACTTTATTTCTGTTTTGTAAATAAGTTTATTTGTAGAATATTTTTAGATTCCGCACATAGCACTATCATATTTGTCTTTCTCTGTCTTACTTCATTCAGTATGACAATCTCTAGGTCCATCCATATCACTGCCAATACTCACTGAACAAATACTCATTAACAAACATCCAAAAATATGGTAAAGTAGGAGGAAGAAGAGGAAAAACAGGATCTGTGGAATTAGTTCAGCTTGGGTTTAAATCCTAGTCTGGCATCTATCTAGTTTTCTGGTCATGCTCTTCTGTAAATGACATATTAAAAGTCTGTACAGTTCTGGGGATTAAATGACATGCTGCATGTCAAGTACCTGGCATGCTTCCTGAAACAAGGAAGCTTTTGAATAAATAGTACATATAAAGAGCCAACGCGTTGGAAAAGACTCTGATGCTGGGAAAGATTGAGTGCAGGAAGTGCAGGGGATGACAAGGACGAGATGGTTGGATGACTCAGCAACTCAATGGACATGAGTTTAAGCAAGCTCCAGGAAATGGTGAAGGGCAGGTAATTCCCCATGTGCTGCAGTCCATGAGGTTGCAAAGAGTCAGACACAACTTAGGGACTGAACAACCACAATATTGTTACATGAAAATAGCTGTCATTTAATATTCTACCACCAAGTGCTAAACATTCTAACATTTTCATGTATTTCCTTCCATTCAGTTTTTTTAGGCATACATTCACATTGTTGAGATCATATTGTATATATACTTTTTTATACTTTATTTTAATACAGTATAGCATTAAAAACAGATAATTTTTCATGTATCAAATTGGCAATGCTGATAAAAAGATAACACATGAGATTGAGAGTTACAAGTGCTGTTGTTTATTACTGGTGAGAGTATAAACCTATCTAGAAAGCAATTTAGGAACTATATTTCAAGAGCATTAAAACCCATTTACCTTATGACCTGGTAATTTTATTTCCATATAGCCAGTCTGAGGAAATAAGTGAATATATGAACAGAGACTTATGGTCAAAGAAGTTCATTGAAGAGTCATTTAACACAGGAGGACAAAACTCATTACTGCCTACTATAAGGAAACTGATACATAAATTATGCTATATTCAAAATATAAAAATAAAATAGACAAAGAATAATTAAGAATATGGAAAGAAGTTCTTGATATGATGGTGCATGGAATGTGCATGATGCATGTTGCAAAACTCCAGTAGTTCAATTTAGTTTTTAAAAAAGCAAGAATATATGGAGAATGGCCTGGAAAAATATAAGCCTAAATATTAGTACTCATTATCTCTGGCTGTTGGGATTATGTATGATATTTATTGAAGTATTTAGTTGTTTATTTGTATCTCTCAAATTTTCTGCTTGCAATATGGGCTTATGTAAACATAAGTGGTGAATAGATAAGTATCATACACATATACATACATGTACATATACACATGCATACATACACATACACCTTTTATGTTTACAGGTGTTCAATGCAGAAAATTTTGGAAATAAAAAATACACACACACACATATTTATATATTTAAATGCATACATACAAACGTATGAGAGTTGGACCATAAAGAAGGCTGAGTGCTGAAGAATTGATGCTTTCAACTTGTGTTGTTGGAGAAGAATTTTGAGAGTCCCTTGGACTGGAAAGAGATCAAACTACTTAATTCTAAAGGAAATCAACCCTGAATATTCATTGGAAGGACTGATGCTGAAGCTGAAGCTCCAATACTTTAGCCACCTGATGCGAAGAATCAACTCATTGGAAAAGACCCAGATGCTGGAAATGATTGAAGGTAAGGAAAAGCAGGTGGCAGAGGATGAGATAGATAGATAGAATCATTGACTCAATGGACATGAGTTTGAGCAAATGCTGGGAGACAGTGGAGCCAGGGGTGCTGTAGTTCATGGGGTTGTGAAATTGGACACGACTTAGCAACTGAACGACAAAGAAAAACACAGGAAACAGAAGCAAACATTACATCCTGAGAATTTACCCGTGCCATTAAATAGTCTTAAAATTTCAAAACTGTGTATTTTTAATAGCTTTACAGTGTTTCATTTTGAGGCTATACCACAATGTCTTTAACCTTTTTTTTTTGGTATTGTTTAAAATGTATGAATAATTGCAGTGTACATCTTTGCACATAAATATTTTTGCATTTCTAGACCATTTCCAAAGGCATGGTTGGGTCATGTCAGCAAACCTGTGTAGGTATGTCTGGGTGTGTGAATACACTCACCTGGCCATGCATCTCCAGGAGCAGGAGGGAGAAAATGAGACCATCTCTTCAGAGAGTGGAGAGAAACGATGTGGCATTTCTGGGAAGGAAGGAAAAGGCTTTTCTAATTGGAAACCAGTATGTTCTGATGATGACTTACTGCTTGAGAGAGAATTTAATCGTTATGTTGCTGTGGCCACTTCATGTTGTTGTTGCTGGTTTTTGTTTGTTTGTTTTATCTTGAACTCTCCTTGCAGATTCCTTTGCCTGGCTAGGCTCTTTTCTTTCAAGACACACTTGTGCTCTAATGGTTTCCAACATGGGCTGAGAGCAATACTCTCACAGCATCCTGCATCTATTTCCATCTTTGCAATTTCTCTTCCATGTCGAACTGATCTACACACTCAATTTTATGTCTCTGGTGCCATGAAAGGTGTTTGGCACATGGTGGTTTTTCCATACATTTTTTGTGGGGGAACCAGAAATACGTTGGTTCTGACAGTGGTTGTTGCTGTTCAGTTGCCAAGTCACATCCAACTCTTTGGGGCCCCATGGACTGCAGCAGATCTGGCTTCTCTGTCCCTCATCATCTCCCAGAATTTGCCCAAGTTCATGTCCATTGAGTCAGTGATGCCACCCAACCATCCCATCTTCTATTGCCCTCTTCTCCTTCTGCCTTCAATCTTTCCCAACATCAGGGTCTTTTCCAATGAGTTGACTGTTTGCATCAAGTGGCCAAAGTATTGGAGCTTCAGCTTTTGACAGTGCACAGGTTTGTAATTCTAAGGGCACATGTAGCCCTGTGTTTCCTCTCTTCCCGCTTTGCTCCCTAATCACACTGATTATGCATAAATCAGCATGATTTTCTTGTTAAGCCTTTTTAAAAGAACAGAAACTTTCCCAAGCTACCTGAAAACCCAGTTTGCAACAGTGCTCCCTGCATCTCATTACAGTCAAGTCTTTTTTTTTTTTTTTCTATAAGCTTGGATTAAGGTGCAGCTAGTAAGGAACAGTTGGAGAAGGCAATGGCACCCCACTCCAGTACTCTTGCCTGGAAAATCCCATGCACGGAGGAGCCTGGTAGGCTGCAGTCCATGGGGTCGCAAAGAGTCAGACATGACTGAGTGACTTCACTTTCACTTTTCACTTTCATGCATTGGAGAAGGAAATGGCAACCCACTCCATTATTCTTGCCTGGAGAATCCCAGGGACAGGGGAGCCTGGTGGGCTGCCATCTATGGGGTTGCACAGAGTCAGATATGACTGAAGCGACTTAGCAGCAGCAGCATTAAGGAACAGCGGCCTTCCAGAAAGATCTAGTATTCTCTTTGCTGGGCTTGTGGCAAATAATGTAGGATATTCCCCTGAGGCACTCAAGGGTATTGTAGAAGTGAAGGTTAATATTTGTATTACAATTTATAAATTAAAGTGATTTCATCTACATTGTCTCACTTAATTTGCTGATTGCTAACATTCCTATGAGAATGAAGCTGTTCATTCCACAGTTTCAGATAAAGCTTTAAGATAGAGTCCTACTGAGAAAAGTAATCCCCATAATGGTACTGTTATCAGATCATTTTCTTCTGGAAGGTATTTGCAAGTGGAAAAATCCTGATCTTGAAGGACAGGAAGAGGGGGAAATGACATGAAGGAGAATAAATACACCAACTAGTGATAAGTTTTTTGTGATTCACAATGTTCCTTTTGCTAGTTTAGGTTGGAGGAAGAAAATCCAATGTAGCATCTATCATGTGTGCTAAATTGCTTCAGTCATGTCCATCTCTTTTCAATACCCATGGACGGTAGCCCGCCACGCTCTTTGTCCATGGGATTCTCCAGGCAAGAATATTGGAGTGGGTTGCCACGCCCTCCTCCATGGTATCTTCCTGACCCAAGGATTGAACCCGTGTATCTTACTTCTCCTGCATTGGCAGGCAGGTTCTTTACCACTAGCACCACCTGGGAAGCCCCAGCATCTATCATGGTTCTCTTAAAATTGAAAACCTAGGAGTGTCCCTGGTGGTCCAGTGGTTACAACTTTGCCTTCCAATGCAAGGAATGTGGGTTCAATCCCTGGTGGAGGAGCTAGGATCCCACATGCCTCATGGCCAAAAAACAAAAAACCAAAACAGAAGCAGTCTTGTAACAAACTCAGTGAAGTCTTTAAAAATGGTTAAAAAAAAAACAACACTAAAAAAAGTTGAAAACCTAATCATAGGCCAACTTATTAATTCCTCTAACTTTTTTTGAAGGCCTATATCATCATCATCATCATCATGTAATGAGTGTTTGCTGCTCTAAGAGTCATATATGAATTATCTACATTAATCTTCCAAGAAATTTATGTTTATTGTTATGTACATATTAGACAAGAGTAAACTGAGGCACCTTGCCCAAAGTCAAAGAAAGTGTTAAAACAGGAATTTAAATTTAGCCAATCTGACTCCAGTTGCCTTATCAATGGACACACAGCACTACTTCTAATTTTTATCTTTATGTTTATCTTTAGCCCAAATCATCTCTATTTGCTCTGAATCTTTTAAAGACTAGTACTTTTATAAGTACATATTTATGATATCTTTCAAATAATATTCCATCTTATAGCCACTGGTGTACTAATATTGCAGTCTCCTTTCTTTGCTCTAACATCGTTAACCTTTCTCACCTTTGGCATTTACTTACCTGCTACCTTCCCCA
The DNA here is from genome assembly GCA_006410935.1 of Redunca redunca. Classification (NCBI taxonomy): domain Eukaryota; kingdom Metazoa; phylum Chordata; class Mammalia; order Artiodactyla; family Bovidae; genus Redunca; species Redunca redunca. Next base: position 1,116,097 of record SJYQ01000460.1, read on the forward strand.
TGGAGTCTTTCTATACACTTCTTCCTCCTCTAGGGAATCTGCTTTTACTTCTCCTTCATCTAAGTCAGTGTTTCTTCCTGTTGGTTGTACATGTAATCACTCGGGGGTCCTTAAATAATACCAATGCCTTGGTCCCACCCCAGAGATTCTAGTTTACTTGGTGTGGCCAGGATATCAAGATCCCCAAAAGCTCCCCAAGTTATTTAAATCTGCGGCCATATTTGGAAAACACTGGTCTGAACATTTCCTACTTATTTATCACATTTCTTCTGCCGCATTTTCACTTCCTTCACTAGAGTTCAGTGTCCCTATTTCCTATTACAATCTGTCATAACATGATGTAGTTCTAGCTTATAGACTCTTGGAATTGGTAGTGGCCATGGAGAGGAGGAGAGCTCAGGAGAGCCTCTGAGGCACTGAAAGCCCAGTGAAGAAAATATTTGAGGAGGAGTTGATAAGCTGTGTCATATGCTGTCATGTAAAATAGATTTATTAATAGTAATATGGACAACACTGGTAGCCTTGAGATCAACAGAAGCCATTGGAATGGTGGAAAATAAAACCCTGAGTAGAAAACCAAAAATTGATGACACAGGAGAGAGGGCAAGACAATCACCAGGGCAAAATTCTTGGATACATAAAAGGGATGGGTTTTAGTGCACTTCATCTCATTTAATCCTTGCCACAATCCTAATAGGCAGATATTATTTTTATTTCCATTTTACATATGAAGAAAGTGAAGCTTGGAGAGGTTGCTAACTTGTCCAAGGTCACAGAACTCACAGTTGTCAGAGCTGAGGTCAAATGTAAGTCTACCTGCCCTTAGCAACTATATTCCTTTGTTGATTATTGGTAAGAAATATCCTTTCATTTGTAGCTAAATCAGCTGTATATGCATTTTTTCCTGAGCTTATTTTCATATTTTTAAGAACCTGTCTCTTCTACAGCAAAACTGTGCTTAATGATAAACTATATAATTTACATAAACCAGGTACCAATGCAGTCCGGATTAAAAGAAATCTTTGCGATCTGAAGCTCTGATGAAACTATTGAGCATACTAGCTTTTTCTAAGTCAATGACAAGACTGTCTGTTCTAGCATCTCCTGGCTTCAGGAGTCCTGGTAGAGCTCTAATGCCCTCACACAAGTAATTCTCAAGATCTCATACATTCTTAAAGGAGCTTCATAGTGGCTCCCCACAAGCTGGGCTATAAATGGCTAAGAGTTGATAGCGGGAGACTTGTGGTAGAGGGTGAATCTCGGTAGGTGAGAACAGCATTATACCTGATTCCTGGTGAGCTAACTGCCTGGGTGATGCAGTAAGAGCAGTGACATTTTATAATATTTAAAAACCAGCAAAGGAAAGAGAAGAACCCTGATTTGTAGTATTTGCCCACTTCTGTGATATGGATATTCTCTCCATGGCTGATTTCAAGCTATCAGCTTGAAGTCACTAAATGAGAGTCAGAAAGAGATGAGAATAGTAAATCCTCTAGTCTATGCAAAACTGGCTCCAGCGCACCATCACATAAGAAAAATATCCCCTCCCTTCTCAATGGATATTCTCACTTCCTGAAGTGACATAAAGTGAAGCAGCATGAAGGGGTAGCAAGCACACTGTATTCAAATTCCAGAGAATGACAGTCTGGTTCTGATTATTCAATGATTAGCCATGTGGCTTTTGCCAACTCACTTAGCTTCTTTGCACTCTGAGAAATGAAGCAGCTGGCCCTTTAAGGTTCTTGCAAGTTTGAAGGTGCTGTGATGCAGCAGCACATAGGATGCTAGAAGTCAGCCCTCTGCTCCATAGGTGTGGAGAAAATCACCGGTAAAACTCTGCGCAACGTTGTGCTTTTGAGTTTCAGATGAACACATTGTCTTTCCTCAGTGCTTGCCCATGCTGTTCTCTATCATTGTGGCCTTTGAGATTTCTCAAAGAAACCAGCAGGGATGTTTGAGGCTGTTCACGTATAATGTTCCCAAAGAGGCTGTCTAAATAATGAAAAGGAGTATGCAATCACACCAGATAAGTTCTCATTCTGGGGATAGATAGAACTGCAGTCTTAACCTTTAATTTTACAGCTTTGCCATCTTTTGCTAACCCTTAACATTATATTAACAAAAGATGGACTGGGCAGGAGCAGGGAGGGGCTTGATGCTCTTTATGATCTATTTGAACATTTTTATCTCTCTTAAAAAAATAAATTTGCTGTAAAAATTAAAACTGTATTTTATCCTTTTAAATGCAGCCCTAGATGATGTATGTAACTGTGCTGGCAGCCAGTCAAGTCTATACAAAGCCCAAATTGAATCTTCCTTCTGACTACAGCTGTGCATGATATTTTACACAATTTTTTATGCTGGTCATAAATGAGGTGGAAACTGTGATTATGCCAATTTTGGAATAATACATCTCCACCAAAAAAGCAACTGCCACTTTTCAGACATGTGTATGTATTTACAGGATTCAACCCTCCTGTTCTCATCACTAGATTGCATGTTGTTGACCTGATAAAAGATTGCTAGGTGAAGTGCTGTAGGCACTTAATATTCTATTGCTATAGAACCTAGGATTCAAAAAAAGCATCATGATTTCCTCTTACAACACTATCTGTTTGGAACAATGTAGCCCCTTAGCTACTGAGTATTCTGAAGTAGGGGGCAAGGTTTTGTTGTAAAAACAATATATCCACTATATACGTAAATAAATCAATCTCTCTAACTAGACAAAGATCAATAATGAATGGGAAAAGAGGTTTAAAAATACAGAAAATTTCCCTGATATTCAAATATAATATTTCACTGTGTTACATGAAAAGGTATTGAGAAAAAAATATATTATCTAAAGATCAGGAATTGATGCTTTTCTGATTTTCTTGCCTCTGCTTGACACAATATAGATGCTTTCTGTCTACATCTAGTATTAACATAGAGATTATCTTTTGACAACTTAAATTGAAAAGCTTGAGAGGGAAAAATTAAAATGTTAAGTAAATGATTACAGAAAAAATAAACCTTTGATATGAACCTTAACAACCATTTATCCAAATTAACATGATATTACATTTAGGGCTGTAAAGATGATGCTATTAGCATGAGTGTGTGTATATGGGCTGAACCATCAATCAGTTCTCATGGATAAATAAAACCCAGAGCCAAAGATATTTGCTCTACCAGCACCCTGCTGTCGTTCGGAAGAGCATCTCTGGCAGAATGATAGCCCTTCAAGTTGCTGACTGAACTGAGCCTGCCATGTGACCAGCATAGAACATTGTAGCTGCAGCCAATCACATTAGGGGACAGATTTCCTACATCTGAGAATGTGTCTTGAAAGCTTCCTGGAAGGTTTTAGCCAGAGACTGGATGACCACTTGCTAGGGGTACTGAAGATGATGATACTGCATTGGATACAGGTTTCTGCTGTGCAACTTATATGTATTTCCCTCCAACTTGGTACTTTATTCTGTGAATAAGAGAGAATGTGTCTCATTGAGACCATCAGTAGCAACTTTTGTTTGGCACTGAGCAGCTGTCCAAAGTTATATGTTGAGTATTTGAATAAAGGAATGAATGAATGAATAAATGAATGGCAGATTTAGCCAGATATCATGTTGAATTCCATGCTGCTATGTCATACTTCTGAGGAGCATAAATAAATGAGGAGCTTCTCTACCACATTGTAAGTGTTCATATGTAATTCTTGTATACAGATGATATCAAGTGATAAGGATTCTCTTCCCTCTCATATTGGCCTAATGGAAAAAAAATGAATTGAATTTTGCACATCTTCAGAAACACTAGTCAGGGTTGTAATTTTGGCATCTTAGACATCATTTAATAATCAGTCCACAAACACATTATCTTGGCTTGCATAATGTCAGATGTTCCTGACTGGGAAGGCTGATTGATTAAATTTCAAGATAAGGGTATTAAAGCTTGATGATCAGGTTAAAGTTCTAGTGTATTTAATGACTGGGGAGATATTGCTGGCTTTCCTTGACCTTCAGACAGTCACTTGTCTGACCAAAATGACAATCATTTTTAAGATCAGTCCTAGCACAGTCATTTCTAAGATTTCCCTTGTTTGTAGTTGTGAAATAATTTTTTACTTAACTGAGTTTAATGACCAAGATGCAGGCTTCTTTCTTCAAAAGAGTTTTGCTTCTTTTGTCCACACATTATAGTGGAATTACCACTACAGTGAATTCCAGAAACATTCAACCTTAAAAATCACATATCAGTAGATTCTGTAAGGAGTCAGCCTTGAAAACCACTGATGTTTCAGTGTCAGGAAGCATTTAACAGGAGGCTTCCTGTGTGCTGTTTTGGATCTGTCAGGAATCCTCTGTTCCTTATTAATTCCTGAATATTTGGAATTAAGAGGAGAGGCAGGCCTCTTCTGGGGCTGAGGGATCCAGGCATTTCCTTCGTTAGGTTTTCAATATGGTGATAAGTACCCTCTTCCTTCTTGTGAACCGTAGGGTAAAAGTGATTGTTTACAACTCTCTCTCTCTTTAATGTGGATCGCCTACGTTTTGTAAGTCTGGGATTTTAATCTTTATCTTTGCTGAGAATAACTACAGTATATATGCCCACACCATGTTGATTAAAACACCTTTGCTCCATCAGAGCTTTGGTCTCCGTGTCTTTCTTTCTTTCCTTCTCTCTCTCTCTCAGGCTATTTCTTTGGAGCGCAGAGGCCCTCTGGGTTCACTTTCCTTCCCAGTCTTCTAAGGCCCTCTTGAGAAGGCTCTCTGTGCCTTCACCCTATCAAGAGGGTGCCTGAGGCCTTCGTGAAGAGAGCAACCCCATGTCAGGGACTTTATTGGTTTTCTGTGTAAACCAAGGAATATTAGCCTCTTTCTCTCTCCTTTACTTTCTTATCGTCGACTCTGGACCACCAGGTTCCGGTCCATTAAAGGACCTCAAGTTTCAGGAAGAACTTTCTAGCACATATTTTACTTAGATACTGTAGTTTATGTAATCATCTTGCTTTCATCTATAATTCATCTTGCCAACTTCGATACATAAAGTCACAAACAGTTCAGTTTCCAGTTGCATTCACATTATACATTCTTCTTGTGGTCTATCACTATTGTATAGGGAAATTACCTCTCTTGACAGCCCTTAGATTTGCAATTCTTGGGTGTTGGATTTAATGCATCTCCTCTTGAATTTTACATTTTGACCTGATGGCACTGGGTTTTGACTTGTAGCATAAATCCTGTTATTCGCCAGCAGGTACCTGTCACATTGATAAAAGAATTCTTAGAAAGGGATAGTGATTGCTTTTGAAGTGCATATGATTCTTATGACATCACAATAGTAGAGGTGCCATAAAGGTGGAATAAACACGGCAAACAGAAGACCTGCTGACCTGTTTTTGCTTGAACAGGTAGCAGATGGTTTCTTCCCAGGTAATTTGTTATCAAAAAGAAAACCTCATTTCAGTAACTCTTATTTGTATTACGCAAAACCATAATCAGATGAGATCAAGGCTATAATCAAATGAGATGAAGACTACAATCAAATGAGAACAGGTGAAATGGACGGTCCATTCGTGAGAGAGGGAGAGTTTGTAAATTTGTTGTTTTTGTTTAGCTGCTAATTTGTGTTTGACTTTTTGCTACCTAGTGGACTGCAGCATGCCAGACTCCTTGGTCCGTCACTGTCTCCCGGAATTTGCTCAAATTCATTCCCATTGAGTCGGTGATGCCATCCAACCATGTCATCCTCTGCCACCCCCTTCTCCTTTTGCTTCAGTCTTTCCCAGTATCAGGGTCTTTTCCAATGAGTCAGCTCCTTGCATGAAGTAGCCAAACTATTGGCATTTCAGCATCAATCCTACCAATGAATATTTAGGATTGATTTCTTTTAGGATTGACTGGTTGGATCTCCTTGCAGTCCAAGGGACTCTCAAAAGTCTTCTCCAACACCACAGTTCAAAAGCATCAATTGTTCAGTGCTCAGCCTCCTTTATGGTCCACCTCTCACATCCATACATGACTATTGGAAAAACCATAGCTTTAACTAGGCGGACCTTTGTTGGCAAAGTGATATCTCTGCTTTTTAATACGCTGTTTAGGTTTGTCATAAGCTTTCCTTCTAAGGAACAAGCATCTTTTAATTTCATGGCTGCAGTTTGTAAATAATGTATCTCAAAAAGAGAAGTACAAATGACAAGGATAAAGATTAAGTTCATCACCCCTTGGGAGCAAAAGCAAAAGCAGCATATATATATATTTTCGTTTTACCCAGTTTAACATCATTACATCTTCAGTTTAAATTATGCAAGATTTCTTGAGATTATTATATACATCTTATAGAGAAATGCAGTGTGATATCTTTTCTAGGTGTGCTATCTTTTTTAGAACTGCCATGACAAAATATCATTGATGGGGTTACTTGAACAACAGAAATTTATTTCTCACAGTTCTAGAGCCAAAAAGTTTGAGATCAAAGTGACAGCAGAGGTTTCTGGTGAGAGTTCTCTTCCTGGCTTCTAGGAGTGTCCTCATGTGGCAGAGAGTGATCTCTTCTATTTATAAAGCCACAGTCCTATCAGATAAATGGCCCACCCTTATGATCTCAGGCTTCCCTGATGGCTCAGTTGGTCAAGAATCTGCCTGCAATGAAGGAAACCCTGGTTTGATTCCTTGGTCTGGAAGATCCACTGGAGAAGGGATAGGTTACCCACTCCAGTATTCTTGGGCTTCCCTTGTGGCTCAGCTGGTAAATAATCCACCTATAATGCAGGAAATTTGGGTTCGATCCCTGGGTTGGGAAGATCCCCTGGAGAAGGGAAAGGCTACTCACTCCAGTATTCTGGCCCGGAGAATTCCATAGACTGTATAGTCCATGGAGTCGCAAAGAGTCAGGCACGAATGAGTGACTTTTCACTTTCACTTATGACCTCAGTTAGCCTAAACTATCTCCTAAGGACCCTTATCTCCAGTCCTGCTGAAGATCAAGGGTTTAATGTAAAAGAATTCAGTCCACAGCAACATAGGTATGGGTTTCCATTTCCTAGCCACTTTAACCACTTTAAGGACTTCCCTGGTGGCTCAGACGGTAAAGCGTCTGTCTACAATGCGGGAGACCAGGGTTCGATCCCTGGGTTGGGAAGATCCACTAGAGAAGGAAATGGCAATCCACTCCAGTACTATTGCCTGGAAAATCCCATGGACAGAGGAGCCTGGTAGGCTACAGTCCATGGGGTCGCAAAGAGTCGGACACGACCGAGTGATGTCCCCTAACATGTCCCTAAGCCACTTTAACAAATATTTACATATAGGCCCAAGGTGTTATGTTGGTGGGTAATGATATAAGTAAGACAAGATTCTTAACCTCTAGGATCTTAAAGTAAAGCTTATTGGCTTCTTACTTTGAGGGACTCAAAATGCAAAAACAGGTAAGAGACACAAAAGAAACATCAAAATAGGTAATAGAAGTTTATAAAAAGGAAAGAGTAGGAGACATGAAAGGGTTTCTTGTGGAAGTAACATTTATGCTGGGTACTAGAGGATTTATAGACTTTTTGACAAGCAGAAGTAAAAGTGAAGATATTTCAGGCATAGAGGCCAAAGACATGTTCTTTTCTATTCCTGCTGAAACAAATGACCGTAACCGTAGTGACAACAGCACTAGCTGTTAGCATTAGCCCCCAGTTTTGCAAGTCAGAAGGTTATCACGCGAGGCTAAAATCAAGGCGTCGGCAGGGCTACATTTCTCTCTGGAAGCTTTAGGGGGAGACTCTATTTCTTGTCTTTTCTGCCTTCTAGAGGTCACCAAGGGCTTCCCTGAAAGCTCAGTTGGTAAAGAATCTGCCTGCAATGCAGAGGTCACCAGAATCACTTGGCTTATGGCCCCATCTTCCATCTTTAAAATTTAGCAACCTTAGTTGGGAAAAGCTTTCTTGGCTTTTAAGGACTGATACAAATATATTGCATCAAAAGCCAGGGTCGTCTCCTTATCTCAAGGTCAATGCCCTTAATTACATCGGTAAAGCTCCATTTGCTTTGTAAGGTAATATATTCATAGGTTCTGGGGATTAGGATGTGGCTATCTTTGGGGGAGCTATTATTCTGCCTACCATATGGGCCAAGAGTGGAGCTATTCTAGGATTAATTATTTTACTCAGTAATTATCTCTTAGGGAGTGAGTGTCTGCCAGGCAATACACTCAGTGGGCACATGGTTAAATGGCTGAGGATGCAATTCCAACTGAGTAGAGGAACCATTAGAATGTGTCTACAAGGGTCAGTAAAAGTCTCAGGTAAGGTTAACCTTTCTTTCAGTGTTTTACATTACATTAAGCAGTCCCGCACACAATTTATACCAGGAGAACTGGAAGGTAATTTACTACATAATATCTCCTTTTATATAGAAGGGGAAAAATATCAGAATCATGAATACTTTGTCTGCTTTAAGACAGAAGGATAAATTGAAGCATAAGATGTGGAGGAGAAACCGGAAATAATGTAGTTTTCTCAGAAGATTTGCTAGAACTAACACAAAGCAGCTGCAAAAAGAGGAGTTAGATAAATGTAAGTGAATTAAATACTTAATGCATAGGAGGAATAAGTGATCATTTCTAAACATTTCAGCAGAGCCATAAAGAGAACCCACATGTATAAACATAATTGATCATTATAATCTCTGATAGTCAATTCAGTTTACATCTGGATCCCATTAATGAGTTATTAGGAGTCTAACATTTCCAGAATGAGTGTCAAATGGTTTCCTAGTTCTGAAGAAAGAGAGATAAAATTATAAAGTTTGGAATATAATACAGATTTAATTAAAAAGTAAGGCTCATCAAAATTGAACCAGGTGCTTTCTGCACCAAAATTGTATGTATTTTATGATCCTCTAGTCACGAATGGGATCTTATTTTAATAGTTCATAGTTATAGAAGGTATAATGTATATTTTGCTGGTAAGTTTATTAATAAAAAGAAAACAGCTAGCATCTATCTTAATAGGGCACTCCGATCACATGCGTCCATTTTCTTCCCTTCAAGAGGCTATCCTTAAATTGATCTTAAAGTGATTGATAGAAAAATGTGTAAGTCTACAATCATGAGAACAGAAAATGAGCCATCATCTGTAGGAAATTTCAGCAATGATCTGGAAGAAGGAGAATAAATGAGCTTTAAAGTAGAGCAGGGAAAGCTGTTGCTGAAATTCTGCACTCATGGGCTATAGCCAAGAAGAGGATCACTACGTCCTGCAGAACCCCGAAGCAATTCAGCTCTCAGATACACCAAGCAGAGGAGAGGTGAGAAAATGGGCAACAAGGTTGTCTTCAAATTGACTGTATCCTCCTTACCACCCCTGACCCCCACCAGCCCCACTATCCAAATATGCAACATCCAAGAGTGAAATCATTTACCTCCCTGGCAAATTCAACGTCAGTAGTAAACAAATTTTTCTTTTAAACTTTTTATTTTCTTTGGGGTATAACTGATTAATTTTTTGTGATAGTTTCTGGTGAGTAGCAAAGGGACACAGCCATACATAAGCATGTATCCATTCTCCCGAAAACCCCCTCAAACAAAAATATTTTAAGTAGTAAATATTTCCTTTAAAAAAAGAAAACTCAGCTGGCTTGGAGGAGTATGGGCAGTGCCTTAGGAACTAGAGGCTATGACAGGTAGTAAAAGTATTCACGCTGAAGAGCAAAAAAGTCTACACTGTTTAAGTAGGAATATTCTGACAAAATGAACGCCTTGTGACCATTTAATCAGTTACTTAACACTTGACATGAATGAATTGTCAAAGACCTAACACACTTTAGAGGTTACGGTCTTTGTTTCAATGCAAATACAGTCAGGCCTTGATAACCACAGCTTCTGCATCCACTTTGGGTGAATCCAAGGATGTGGGACTGGCAGATACTGAAGGCCGACTGTACTATGCCATTCTACATAACGAACTTGACACATGCAAATTTTGGTATCCACGCTGGGCCTGGATCCAATCCTCTGCACATATCGAGGGAAGATTGTTTATTTGACAGGTTATCTCTAGAAACTCTAGTGGGACACTAAGGGAGTGAGACTAGGAAGGGAAGAGGCGACAAATGCCTGTGTACAATTGGGGCTCAGGCTCACTGAGGACCTCTGGGACACTGAAAACTTGCTACAGAGTGATTCAGAGAGAAGCAGCGATCCTGTGAGCCGTTATACCCAGAAAATGAAAAAGAAAAACCAGAGAGGGAGGTGGGGAGGAAGGAAGGAAAGGAAAGGGTCACAACTTCATGAAGGCTCATGATTTCATGTCTTTAAAGCTGTTCAATACAAAAGAGTTAGAACTCTCAAAATAAAGTTCTGGTTAAGTTCTTAAGTAGACCTGAGAAAAAATAAACTTCACTAGTAAAAGAAAAAGAGTATATTATATAAAAAGTAAAATCAGGATGATCTCTTGGAAGTTAAGAATGATTATGATTGGAAAAAATAATCCATAAAAGTATTAGAAGAAAAGTCGAAAATTCTTACGAGAATAAGGAAAAACAGAAGAAAAAGGAGAAGGGAAACTCCTGGTCAAAATGAATATATACTAGCTTTATAGGTAAGGAAGAGTGATTATAGTAAACTATTTGGTTATTAGTGAAAAAATGTTATCAGTTATATTATTGCCCATCATTTAAAATCATTCTATAGACAAAGCTTGACAGATTGTAAATGTTACAAATTCTGATCATGTAAGAGGAAAGATGGCAATTATATGAAGAAGAAGAAAGAGAAAAGTGGGGTGAAGGAAATGGGAAGAGGCAATGATGATCTTACCAAATGAAAAATCCACAAGTCAGAGGTTTGGAAAAATAAATAAAAGTAAATATGTCACTTAAAAGTTCAAAAAATAGTGATAACTTAAGCCCCTACCTGAATCGGCTTTTTTAACAATGTCAATGTAAATATTTGTTAAGATTTTGATGACATTTAGAAATGTGGCAAATTGCTGCAAATTCTTTGAAACCATTCATCAGGCGAGAGCAGGCTGTGCGCCATCTAGTGGGAATTTGCGCCCACTTCAAGCTCATGACTGTCTCCAAGACCATTCAATACAAATATTTTCTTCATCAGACTCACCCGTTACAGATGATGATATAATTAACTTTAAGAGCAAATATTTTTGATAGAATCACATGAATGGATGAGAGAATTATTATTTTTGAGTGCCAATATGGAACGTCGGCACAAACTCTGGACTTCGGCCCAGGATTAGAAATCAGGGGTACAATGTTAAAGCTTGGTTCTATCACTGATTTCCCAAGAGACTTTGGGCAACTTCCTTAATTTTGCTCTAACAAATTTCTTCGTGTCTCTAAGCGGGAAGTCACTATTCCTGTTTGTAAATATAAGTGTAAAATACAGTAATATAGATGAACATGGTTGTTAGCGGCTATTAACTTTCTATGATTATTTTATACCTGCCATTATTCTATCTGATTCACTAATTAGTGGACTTCCAAATTATTTAGCACAGAATTAAGAGCTGAAAATAGAGTTCAAGTTGAAACTAAACTTTATCTGATTATGTTGGTTAGATAATGACATTTGCTGTTTTAAACTTATGAGAGAATTTGTTTAAAATGTTAAAATAGCCATAATTTGAATATTGAATCTTTTAAGGTCTTTAGATATACAAATTAAATATTATAAATATTTTCAGTTACATTTAATTGTGGGAGGCTTAATTTTAAAAATATGTTTCTGCTTTAGTACTTTTTGCTTCAAACAAACATTAATCCTGACCTTTTTAATAAAATAAATTTTTTACTTTGTAATCATAAAATAGGACATTTTCCTTGCAGAGAATTTTACAAAAATTAGAGAAGAAAATTTCTAGTAGTTTCAACTACCTAGATATAACTTTTGTAAATATTTTAATTTAATTCTATTCTTCTGTCTACATATGCTGGGCTTAGTTGCTGAGTTGTGTCCAACTCTTTGCAACACTGTAGCAGGACTGTAGCCTGCCAGGCTCCTCATCCATGGGGATTCTCCAGCAAGGAGTACTGGAATGAGTTTCCATGTTCTCTTCCAGGCAATCTTCCCAACCCAGGGATCAAACCCATGTCTCCTGCATTGCAGGCAGATTCTTTACCGTCTGAGTCATCAGGGAAGCCCTCTCTATACATACTTGGACATAAATTTAAAAAAAAAATTTTTTGGACAATAAAGTTTTATATTTTCCACAAAACATATCATAAATCTTTTTCCATGCTATATAGTATTCATAAATATTATATTGGCATCTTTTGCTATTCAGTTGCTCATTTGGGTCCAACTCTTTGTGATTCCATAGACTGCAGCATGCCAGGCCTCCCTGTTCTTCACTATCTCCTGGAGTTTGTTCAAACACATATCCATTGAGTCGATGACGCCATCCAACCATCTCATCCTCTGTTGCCCCCTTTCCGTCCTGCCCTCAATCTTCCCCAGCATCAGGGTCTTTTCTAATGAGTTGGCTCTGGGACCAAAGTTTTGGAGCTTCAGTTTCAGCATCAGTCCTTCCAATGAATATTCAGAGTTGATTTCCTTTAGAGTTGACTGGTTTGATCTTTTTGCTGTTCAGGGGACTCTCAGGAGTCTTCTCTAGCACCACAGTTAAAAAATATCAATACTTTCTTGCTCAGCCCCCTTTTATGGTCCAACTCTCATATCCATACATGACTACTGGAAAAACCATAGTTTTGACTATATAGATCTTTGTCAGAAAAGTGATGTCTCTGCTTTTTAATAAGCTGTCTAGGTTTGTCATAGCTTTTCTTCCAAGGAGCAAGTATCTTTTAATTTCATGGCTGCAGTCACTGTCTGCACTGATTTTGGAGCCCAAGAAAATAAAATCCATCACTGTTCCCATTTTTTTCCCTATCTATTTGCCATGAAGTGATGGGACTGGATATGTTTATTGGCATACTATTCTAATAAATAAGCAATCAATATACTTACATTTTTACTGTGGACATTAGATTTTTCTATTTGATTTTAAAAGCTTACTATATTTGTTATGATGAATAAGTTATTATATATCTTTTACTTCATCATTGAAAATATTTTTAGAAAAATTNTAAATCAAAGCATATTCTCATTTCTAAATGTCAATTTTACCCTCATTTCTCCAAACATTGGGTGTTGTGATTTTTAAGGTATTCTTAATAATGATATGGAAGTTAAGGGTTATTTCATTTTTTGATTGAAGTATAGTTATGCAATACTATATAAGTTACAGGCATACAATGTAGGGATTCACAATTTTTAAAGGGTATACTGTGTTTATAGTTACTACAAAAAACTTGCTATAAAATATTGACTATATCCTCAACTTTGTACAGTATATTTTTGTAGCTTATTTTATACCTAATAGTTTGTACCTATTAATTTCCTTCTCCTATATTGCCACTATCCCCTTTCCTCACTGTCTGGTAACCAATAGTTTCTTCTCTATTTCTGTAAACTTACTTCTTATTTTGTTATTTTCACTAGTGTGTTGTATTTTTAGATGCCATACGTGAGTAATGTCATACGGAATTTATCTTTCTCTGTCTGACTATTTCACTTAGCATAATGCCCTCCAAGTCTACCCGTGTTGCTCCAAATGGCATTATTTCATTCATTTCTACGGCTGAGTGATATTCCAGTGTGTGTGTGTGTGTGTGTGTGTGTGTGTGTGTGTGTGTGTGTTTATCTGCAGGTATTTACACATATATCCCATTTTCTTTTTCATTCATCTGTTGGTGGACCCTTAGGTTTCTTCCATATCTTGACAATTGTAAATAATGCTGCTATGAACATTGAGGTGCATTTATCTATCAAATTAGTATTTTTGTTTTCTCTGGATATATTCCCAGGAGTGGAATTTCTATAGTCATGTAGTAGTCCTAGTTTTAGTTTTTTTGAGAAACTAAATTGTTTTCCTCTGTGACTGTGCCAACACTGTGACATTCTTGCCAACAGGGTACAAATGTTCCCTTTTCTCCACAGCCTCGCCTACATTTGTTATATGTGTTCTTTTGGATGATGGCCTTTATGACAGGTATGAGGTGCTCTCTCATTGTGGCTGATTTTCACTTCCCTGAGACCTAGCAATGTTGAACATCTTTTCATGTGCCTGTTGGCTATCTGCATCTTCTTTTTGGGAAAATGTCTATTGAGGTTTCTCAATTTTTAATCAGGTTGTTTGCTTTGATGTTGAGCTGTATGAACTGTTTATCTATTTTGCATATTAACTCCTGTTGATCATATCATTTGCAAATATTTTCTCCTATTTAGTAGGTTGTATTTTTGATTTGTTGATGACTTCCTTTCCTGGGCAAAAGCTTTTCAGTTTAATTAGGTCCCATTTGCTTCTTTTTGCTTTTATTTCCTTTGTTTTAGGAGATGGATCCAAAGAAATATTGCTATTATTTAGGTCAAGTAGTATTTTGCCTATGTTTTCCCCTAGAAGCTTTATGGTATCTGGTCTTACATTTAGGCCTTTAATCCATTTTCGTTTACTTTTGTATATGGTGTAGAGGACGATTTAATTTCATTCTCTTACACGTAACTGTCCAGTTTTCCCAAAACCACTTATTGAAGAGACTGTCTTTTCTCTGTTATATATTCTTGCCAAGGGTTATTTCATTTTGATTTGTATTTATTTGATTATTAGTGAAATTGATCTATCATATATATTGGTCATCAATTTTATTTGTATATAACTCTATTCTTGCCTGCTGTGTTGGTATTTTTATCTTACAAATCTGTGTAAACTTTCCACACACTAAACATTTATCTTTGACATGTGATACTTGTTATAACTCATTTTTATTTATTTGTCAAATATAAGCTGCTGCTGCTGCTGCTGCTGCTGCTGCTAAGTCGCTTCAGTCGTGTCCGACTCTGTGCGACCCCATAGACGGCAGCTCACTAGGCTCCCCCGTCCCTGGGATTCTCCAGGCAAGAGCACTGGAGTGGGTTGCCATTTCCTTCTCCAATGGATGAAAGTGAGAAGTAAAAGTGAAGTCGCTCAGTTGTGTCTGACTCTTCGTGACCCCATGGACTGCAGCCTACCAGGCTCCTCCGCCCATGGGATTTTCCAGGCAAGAGTACTATTATATATCAATTCAAATGGAAAGATAAAGTTTAGCACATCCATATAATATAGTCTTGTGAAAGACTAAAGATAGAAGCATAAGCTAATTTTTTCCAAATTCTTATTAAACTTCCCTTCATGGGAACTTGTTATTTTTGTTAGAATTAATTATATGTATAATATTTCCATATATATTATCAAGCAATAGAGTCAGATGGCTTGGTATGAAAATAAGTCATCTTCTTTCCAAAACTTCTTGCTATTGTCTACCACCCCCTTTACTATCCTTTAGAGCTTTGAAGATTGAAATAATCTCAAAAGTCTAATGTAGCTCAGAGATCTGATCTAATCTAATAGCTCAGAGAGTTGATCATTGTAAGCAATATTACTAGAATATAGGTTTCTACCTCCTTCTGCCTTCCCTCTCCCACTGTTCTTATACTTTTTTAAAAAATTTACTGAGAATCTCACTGAATTTAATACAGTGACAAAACATGATCTCAAAAGAAGATAGTTTTATAAAACAGTTAAGATTTTCTCATTGACATTTTCTATTGTAACTCATATTGCCAATTAATTTTTATTTCATTAGCAATGTAACAGAGAAAAGACTTTGAAAACACTGTGCTTTATGTAGATGTCTTTTAATTAAGGCTAATTAAATACTGTGGAAGGACCTGATTATACCTTTGAGTATTTCTTAGTCTAAAAAAAGGAAAAGAAACACACACACACAAGATGTGTAGTCATGAATATGTTGAACAAAAGCTGAATCCAACAACTCATTATATAGAACAAAAACTTCAAAAAAAAAAAAAAGGAACAAATTAGAGAGTAGCACTGGGGGAGTATTCTCTGAATAGGCATGCAGATTCTCTGAGGAGACTTGTGCACCACTGTTTGTTTTGGTTATTCGGCAGAATCTCAAGTAAACCCGAGTAGAAATCACACTGATTCTGAAAACAAAGAGCAGTGCCAGTGGGTAAACAGTTTCAGGGCAAACTGAAGCAGTACTCCTTGGAGTTAGGAACAGGTTTTTCCAGATGGCCACTGTGCATATGGCTGGGGTATGGTGGTAGCCAAAATAGGAAACTAGAACATGATTCTTTCCAATTAAATCAACACTGTCCTTGAGAAAAGAAATTTCACAGACCAAGTCCAGGGAGATGGGGGCAGATGAGAAATAGCATTCAAGACCATCAAGACATCTTTAAGTAATTATAATATCTTTTTAAATGTTCAGACCAGTCAAATCTATTTTGGGATTTTAGGCAAGCAAGGCAATGAGCTAAATGATGCACTAGAAATTCACAGCTCAAATTGGACTTGTCTATTCTCTTTCATTCTGGAACATTGGGTGAGTTTACTTAATCTCTCTCTGATTGTTTCCTCCTGTGTAAAAGGGGAATCATATCCCCAGGCTGCCTAACAGGCTTGTTGTAAAGATAAAATAATAAATGTTATGAGGCACTCTGCAATCATGAAACACTGGATTGTATTTTCCAGGACCTGGAGGGAATAACCAATAATTTCAACTCATGCTGTGGCTCACATCATGCTCTCTCTTAGGAAAGATGTTACTATTTATGAAAGGGTAAGATTTCTAGCTTGGTTTAGGCCCTGACCCTTGACAAATTCTTTGGTGGTTATTCAACATCTTAATTAAAGGCTAATTTACTGGCTTCTGTATAATCAACTTGGCTGGAAACTGACCTTTGCTGGGCAATCTGGTTGAACATCTTAATAAATTTCTGGTCCCTAAAATATCAGCCACATAGGTGCTGTTATATACCCTATCACAAGTGAGTATTCAGAGGGAGACCCTAAACACTTATATATGGAGTCCAGTCCATTCTTGTGGGATCTTTGATACAGCCAATGAGTGCAGTGGTAACAAGTAGCTAGTTTCCATACCAGTCAATCCACCCCAACTATCTTATTTTCCCTTTGCCTCATATATCTTGATTTCATACTTCTTATAGGGAATCATCTAAAGCTATAATATTTAAAACTGACAACAAAGACCCTTTCTACATTTTTGTTTTGAAATGCCCTTCCCCCTCCTTTTTTTTTTTTTTTTTGCTATTTCAATTTTCTACTCAATTGGTTCCATCTGTACACAGTGTTTGTGTGTGTGCACACACTTGTGCATGAACTTAGTAACTCAGTCGTGTCTGACTCTTTGTGACCCAAAACTATAGCCCACCAGGCTCCTCTGTCTATGGAATTTTCCAGACAAGAAATGGGTTGCCATTTCCTACTCCAGGGGATCTTCCTGACCCAGAGACTAAACCTGTGTCTCTTGCATCTCTTGCTTGGCAGGCAGATTTGTTAACATTGCACCACACAGACCCAGCTACAATTTGTATAATGCACTGGAATCTCAGCTGTTTCCAAGGCTAATCTGATATATATTGTTTGCCAGTGTACAAGAGAAGTAGTTTTCCTATAAATAATAAATTATGCTCATCTTCTATAGCATAATCTACAGACAGAATTTCAAAGGACTGATCATGGCATCAGCAGTTTAATACTTGGCCATATGTAGGTGGTGAGAATAAGTCAATTAGCACAGAGAAAAATACTAAGTCGTTCAGTCACATCTGACTCTTTGTGACCCAGACTCATGGACTGTATAGTCCATGGACTTCTCCAGGCCAGAATACTGGAGTGGGTAGCTGTTCCCTTCTCCAGGGGATCTTCCCAACCCAGAGATTGAACCCAGGTCTTCTGCATTGCAGGCAAATGCTTTACTAGCTGAGCCACAAAGGAAGCCCAAGAATACTGGAGTGGGTAGTATATCCCTTCTCCAGCGGATCTTTCTGACCCAGGAATTGAACTGGGGTCTCTTGCATTGCAGGCGGATTCTTTACCAGCTGAGCTACCAGGGAATCCCTAGGACAGAAAATTTATAACAAAAGCAACACATATCTTATTTGTCCCATTCCTCAACTCTCTTCCATAGAGACAAAAATTTTCATCATTTCTGGCTTTCCTCTTTAGTTTTCCTCTAATTCAGTGTGTAGTAGAATTACCTAAATAGCCCATTATGAATGCAGATTCCTGAGATTCATCCTGGACTTGCTTAATGGAATTGCTGATACTGTGTCTGAAAATCCATAAGAGAAAGATCATAGGAATTCTAATGTCTTCTAAATTTTGAGAACGATTAACCTAATAAATGTTGAGCAACATTATGACTTTCAGGGACTCAAGGCACTTTTGCCTTCATGGGCCTCTTCCTCCATAAAAGTATTTAAAAGTATCTTTTTACTACTGTGTTAGTACATGGATGAACATGTAATATTATATATTAAAATTTTCTTCAACCTAACTTCATTTTTTCTTCTGATAGGAAAAAAAGAATCATTTTCATTGACTCCTAAAAGTATGGTGGGCATTAGGCATTGTGCATCCTGTTTCTCCTACAGCCCAGAATGAATCCAGGACTAGTCAACTTAGGGATGGTATGGGGATGGAGGAGAGAGGGGGGTTCAGGATGGGGAACACGTGTATATCTGTGGCGGATTCATGTTGATGTATGGCAAAACCAATACAATATTGTAAAGTAATTAACCTCCAATTAAACTATATATATATATAAGAAAACTGGCAATCAGATATTCTGAATTTTTAGGTCCTAACATATTTTTGTCATAGTACAATGAGATCCAAATCAAAACTTTCTGGAGTTCAGAGGATAGAGCTCTGCATGAGGAAAATTTGCAGGTTGTCCTTGTGCTCAGAACTGGATGCCTAATTATGAGTACGGGCAGATATCAAATTGCCAACTTCCACTGGATCATCAAAAAACCAAGAGAGTTCCAGAAAAACATCTACTTCTGCTTTATTGTGGAGAAGGAAATGGCAACCCACTCCAGTACTCTTGCTTGAAGAATTCCATGGACAGAGGAGCCTGGTGGGCTGCTGTCTATGGGGTCGCACGGAGTCAGACATGACTGAAGCGATTTAGCATGTATGCATGCATTGGAGAAGGAAATGGCAACCCACTCCAGTATTTTTGTCCGGAGAATCCCAGGGACAGAGGAGCTTGGTGGGCTGCCGTCTATGGGATCACACAGAGTCAGACACGACTGAAGCGACTTAGCAGCAGCAGCAGCTGCTTTATTGACTATGCCAAAGCCTTTGACTGTGTGGATCACAGCAAGTTGTGGAAAATTCTTAGAGAGATGGGAATACCAGACCACCTGACCTGCCTCTTGAGAAATCTGTATGCAGGTCAAGAAGCAACAGTTAGAATTGGACATGGAACAACAGACTCCAGGTCCCAAATTGGGAAAGGAATACATCAAGACTGTATGTTGTCACCTTGCTTATTTAATTTATATGTAGAGTACATCATGATAAATGCTGGACTGGATGAAACACAAGCCAGAATCCAGATTGCTGGGAGAAATATCAGTGACCTCAGCTATGCAGATGACACCACTCTTATGGCAGAAAGCGAAGAAGATAGATGGGGAAACAATGGAAAGAGTGAGAGATTTTATTTTGGGGGCTCCAAAATATCTGCAATCACTGCAGATGGTGACTGCAGCCATGAAATGAAAAGACACTTATTGTTGAAAGAAAAGTTATGACCAACCTAGATAGCATATCAAAAAGCAGAGACATTACTTTGCCAACAAAGGTCCATCTAGTCAAAGCTATGGTTTTTCCAGTAGTCATGTGACAGTTGGCACATAAAGCTGAGCACTGAAGAATTGATGCTTTTGAACTGTGGTGTTGGAGAAGACTCTTGAAAGTCCCTTGAACTGCAAGGAGATCTAACCAGTTCATCCTAAAGGAAACCAGCCCTGAATTCACTGGGAGGACTGATGCTGAAGCTGAAACTCCATACTTTGGCCACCTGATGTGAAGAACTGACTTCTTGAAAAAGACCCTTGTGCTGGGAAAGACTGAAGGCAAAAGGAGGAGGAAGCAGCAGAGGATGAGATGGTTAGATAGCATCACTGACTCAATGGACATGAATTTGAGCAAACTGTGAAAGACAGTGGTGGACTGAGGAACCTAGCGTGCTGCAGACCACAGGGATGCAGAGTCGGACATGACTTACCTACTCAACAACAATTGCTTCGGTTATTGATTGTTCTGTAACAAATCACCCCAAAATTGAGCAACCTAAGCCAATCAATACTTTATTTATTTGTTCCATTCTTGCTTTCTGGGCTGAGTTAGTTGGGCAGCCCTACTCACCTTGCTGGTGGTCACTCATGTGGCTACAGTTAAGCAGGTGAATCAGCAGGGACCTGGCTTAGCTGGAACCCCGGGACAGCTGGATTTCTCTTTCTTCCTCTGCAATCTCAGGTCTCCTCCCTAAGTGGCCTTTCTGGAAGGGTAGCTTGACTTTTACAAATTGGCTCACGGGTCTCAAGAAAGCCACTGAAGCAGCAAGTGACCATTTTAAGGCTTAGGCTTAAGGTTGATGCATTCTTTTGGTTCATCCACATTGAAGGGGAGGGTACACACAGGGGTCTGAACTCTGAGAGAAATGATGCCATGGGGCTACCAGCTGACCAGACACCATAGGCATTGGAGAGAACTTGCCACCCGTATCTCATGTTTCTTTACAGGTGGTGGTGACATCTAGTGAAATACTCCACTACTGGGCCTGTGGGGTGGCTTATTTGGCTCCTAAGTTTGTGAAATATAATAGCATATATGCTTCTTGAAAGTGAGATTTTTCTGCAGGAGTCCAACATTTCCAGTAGGAAAGTCAGTATTATTTGCAGATTCATTAGTAGCTACTGGCTAATAAATCTGAAACCACATCTTCTAACTTGGTCTCTGTGAGTAACCAAAATGATATTTGGCTTCTGTCTGCTACTGCTTTATTTTATTTCCTCAATTCAGGGAAGAGCGATGTTATTTATAGAGCTCCCTGGGGATTATAACAACCTGAGGAAATTACAAATGATGAGGTATGTGTGGAGACTCTAAAAAAAGGAATGAAGAGTAAGTGATGAAAATACTGAGAAAGGTATCCAATAACCTAGGAAGGATAAATAATGGACAGAGTTATAGAACTTCTCATATTTTGGAGAAGGAAATGGCAGCCCACTCTGGCATTCATGCCTGGGAACTCCCATGGACAGAAGAGCCTGGCAGGCTACAGTCAATGGGGTTGCAAAGGAGGTCAACATGGCTTAGAGACCAAACGACAAGACTCATATTTGGTTATCAAATGGAGATTGATCATTTGTCTATACTTCTTGTAACTGAAGCTGTGGTTATTTGGTTTCAGTAGTCTACTGATACTGATTTTCCCCTTCATCCTTATATAATCCTTATCTTGTTGAGGACAGCAATGTATCCAGGTAAAAATATGTTTGCTAACATTTCTTGCAGATAAAGGGGCCATATAGCACCCATTGACTTGTGACAGGTGGGTAGGAACTTTTAGGTGAGGGTGTGGGAAAGTTGTTTAAAAGTTGGCCGTTAGTTAGGGGTACAGACTGGGAGAGCAGATTCAGATAAGAGATGCTATGTGCCCTTGTTTTCCTATCTGCAATTTAGATAGAAAACCTAAAGCTGCAGTGGTCATATTTTGACCTTGAAGTAAAGCTGAAGGTGAAATCCATGCACTAAGAATGGAAAGCAAAAAGATAGGAGGCTGGAACCTTGATGATATGGTGGAGCCCCTATACCAGCCCTCCATCATCTACTCCACAACTTCAACTGACATAAAGGAAAGAGAATACCCTGGTTTGTTTGTGCTCCTGTTTTTAGGTTGGTTTGTTTCTATTACTTTGCAGTGGAACACAGTCTCGGAGTGACCATTTTATTAGAGCAGATAGATAAAAATATGTAGTTGATGCTTTTTCTAAGAAAAATGATGCCACTTAGGTGACTTATTTATTCAAAACTATGTAAGAAAATTTTCTTAAATGGGTGTATGTTAGCAATTTCTCATATAAGATAGACTCTCTCATCAGAGCATTAGCACTTTTTCTTACCTTGCCTATTCTTATGAATATACACATGGCACACATCCTTTCTTCATTGGGCTTCCATT
The DNA here is from genome assembly GCA_006410935.1 of Redunca redunca. Taxonomy (NCBI): domain Eukaryota; kingdom Metazoa; phylum Chordata; class Mammalia; order Artiodactyla; family Bovidae; genus Redunca; species Redunca redunca. The sequence goes on from SJYQ01000460.1 coordinate 1,138,212, forward strand.
CAAACATCCACAGCTCAGAAAGGACTATCCTAATCAATCTATGTACAGCACTAGCCTCATTACTCTCTACAGCTTTATTCGATTAACTGGCTACTCTTGACATTTTTTACTTTATGATTGTTCACTATTGTCCCCTCAGTGCTTAGAAGAGTGTCTTACACTTAGTAGATGCTCAGTGACTATTTGTTAAATAATTGACTTAGGAAAAGGCAAAACTAATGCATGGTTGATTCTGAGAGTTTCCTGAGAAAACTACCAAGAAAACAATGTAGAAAAATTAGGACTTATAGCCTGTTTCAGTGTGAGAACTCCAATATACTGTTAAACTTTAGGATAGCTCTGCTGTTGCTGCTAAATCACTTCAGTCGTGTCCGACTCTGTGCAACCCCATAGGTGGCAGCCCACCGGGCTCCCCCGTCCCTGGGATTCTCCAGGCAAGAACACTGGAGTGGGTTGCCATTTCCTTCTCCAATGCATGAAAGTGAAAAGTGAAAGTGAAGTTGCATAGTCGTGTCTGACTCTTAGCGACCCCATGGACTGCAGCCCACCAGGCTCCTCTGTCCATGGGATTTTCCAGGCAAGAGTACTGGAGTGGGGTGCCATTGCCTTCTCTGTTAGGATAGCTCAGTGCCTATTAAAATAATATTTCTGTTAAAATTGTTCAGTATATCTGGTAGTGATTAAATAAGATGGCAATTTTTCAAACTTTGCTGATTTCTTCACTTCAGTTTTATCTGAAAGAAATAGAACAGTGAGATATAACCCTCAAAAGACACATGAAGATATTTGTAAATCACCTTTATGGAGACTTGGCCACATAGTCCCTAATTTTTCTTGGGCAGATGTACTCTATGTCTCCTTAGTAATAAAATGAACACAAAGCAATGGTTTATGTTCATGAAAAGTATACCTGCCACTGGATTTTGTTATATGCATACACAATAAAATTCAGCTGTAGGTTTGTGTGTAATATACATATATGATATGTATATATGTATGTGTATATATATATAGAGAGAGAATGTGTATGTGAACAAGAAAAACAAAAAAATTGTACACATATACACAATTTTATTGTTTTTTAATATTAGGAACATACTGATTTACCTACCAGTTTCTATGTATTAAAGTATTTACATAGTTCATCTCCAAATTTAATAAAATGTGCCTGTGTTTCTAGATAATCAAGGAAAAATGTTGAGGAAAAGAAATATGGAGAATTCAGAAAGTTCAAGAGATAAGTTTTGAGGGGATCCTGGTTTTCCCCTTCATGTAGATAGTTCTGGAAATGGGGGTCTCTGAAAAACAGAGCTCTGAAATGCCACAATATGTTGTAGAACCATGCACTTTGTTTCTTTGCCCTCTGGTGGCATTAGTGGCAGAGATGTCAGGGTCCAATAGAGTGTTGCTAAGTGGTGGGCAGTACAGTGCACAGTGGTTTCTGGATATCAGCTGCCCAGGGCCTGTTTTTCCTAGCACTTGCCAAGCAGCAAGGTGGAATGTCAAGTTCATGCCATGGGGATGGGGCAAAAGTGATGGAGGCCACTTCCAGGCTAGGCTCATAAACATCTCCTGGGGGTCTCCTCTCTGCCCCAGCTGGCTGGCTGGATGCTGATGTGCAGGGCGATCCGGGAAACATGAACTGAAGGCAGAGAAGCCCCTGCTAGGCTCTGTCCCACAGTGACTGTCTAGAGCATCTCTCCCCGCAGGTCTGTTGGGCTCAGTCACAGAGATTTGGGGTTTTACTCTGTTATAGCACTGGGCACTATCTCAACTGCACATATGCTACAGCTTTAACAGAGGTTTTGAAGTTGCCATTGTTAGAGAAAGCCCAGAGAGCAGTAGTTCTGACACTTCAGAAACTTCTGGGTAGAGTTTGTTATGAATACAAATCCCCAGGCCTCACTCCTGGAATTTTGATTCATTAGATTTGGGATCGGGCCCAGAAATAGGCATTTTAATTACCACTCCAAGGTGATTTTGATGCACATTTGCAGAAATGGCAGCTGGGCATCTGGGTTTGGACATGGACAGCAGGTTATATCCTGAGCCAAATTGTGAGCTATATGAATCAGAAATCAGTGAGTAAGTGGAAAAATTGTCAAGGAAATATTTCTTACTACAGCAATGAGTACTAATTCTTGAGTACTTATGACTGCCATCTTTCAAGTAGGAGGAAGGCTCGATGGGGTTGCAAAAATGCAGTGAAGCCAAACAGAAAGCACTTGACATGTAGAGAAGCAGGAGAGGATAGTTTCAGTATAAACATTTTTAAACAGAAGCCCCTTTAAACAGGCACAACACAATTGAAATAGATCATTTATGGGGAGCGATGGTTTTGAGGCCAATGCCACTATCAACACCAATTCGCCTCTCACAGAAGAACAATATGTTGGAAAATCAAGAGCTTAAAATGAATGTGTTTTTTTCTCTTTCCAATACACTATCAAATAAAAATGTTACAGGCCCAAAGCCAGAGTCTATTCTTGGATTGGATCTTTTCCAATACTCTAAATTTAACCAGCTGATATTTTGTAAGTATCAGTTTTTCTACCTTTTGAAATGCAGAATTTGCCTTTTAGCAGGAAATCTGCATTTCACCTTAAGAAAAGACCATCTGTTTAACTCAAAGAAGTATAGCCTTTTGGTATTGTACAATTACCACAAATAAAACAAAGATTGTAGTAAGAGGTGAAAGGATGAAAATATACTAATCAACACATCTAATAATCAGGACCATGAAAAATGTACTTTATTCCTGGTTACCAACAGGCCAAATCATGAATACTATTAGGTATGTTCACCACCAAGTTTTTACTGATAAACTCTTGATGAAAGTGAAAGAGGAGAGTGAAAAAGTTGACTTAAAGCTCAACATTCAGAAAACTAAGATCATGGCATCTGGTCCCATCACTTCATGGGAAATAGATGGAGAAACAGTGTCAGATTTTATTTTGGGGGGCTCCAAAATCACTGCAGATGGTGATTGCAGCCATGAAATTAAAAGATGCTTACTCCTTAGAAGGAAAATTATGACCAACATAGATAACATATTCAAAAGCAGAGACATTACTTTGCCAACAAAGGTCCATCTAGTCAAGGCTATGGTTTTTCCTGTGGTCATGTATGGATGTGAGAGTTGGACTGTGAAGAAAGCTGAGCACCAAAGAATTGATGCTTTTGAATTGTGGTGCTGGAGAAGACTTTTGAGAGTCCCTTGGCCTGCAAGGAGATCCAACCAGTCCATTCTGAAGGAGATCAGCCCTGGGATTTCTTTGGAAGGAATGATGCTAAAGCTGAAGCTCCAGTACTTTGGCCACTGCATGTGAAGAGCTGACTCATTGGAAAAGACTCTGATGCTGAGAGGGATTGGGAGCAGGAGGAGAAGGGGACGACAGAGGATGCGATGGCTGGATGGCATCACTGACTCAATGAATGTGAGTTTGAGTGAACTCTGGGAGTTGGTGATGGACAGGGAGGCCTGGCGTGCTGCAATTCGTGGGGTCGCAGAGTTGGACAACGACTGAGCAACTGAAATATCTAGTGACAAGAGAATTTGAAAGAAGTGCACTTTTAGAATAAATGGTTGATGAAATTACATTTTAAGATAAATCACCACTCAATTACTGCAGATTGAATTGGTCAGTAGCAACTTCAGGCAATAGTATACAGTTGCATAGGATTTCTCTTCAGCCATGCTTCTTTGTGGAACTCAGGTATTGCAGTTGAAAACATCTTTGTACTTGTGAAATCCAACCCCAACATGGACAAAGCAGAGTACTAAACATGTTCTTAGAAACAGCAGATTAAGGAGTCCATCAATACTCTGAAAGCTGATGCTCTTATAGATGACAGATCTGGAGACCTAAGCATAGTTGATATTGTAAAATAATACAGGACCGCAGCCATGTGTCATGGTCTGTGGGAAAATGCCTGATATCTTGATTGTGTTTAAAGCCAAGTCATGGAGAGGATGATGCTTCCTATGCTTGCAGCTCTTCTATTGCATCTTTCTTTTCAAACATGGAGGATATTCATTTCATGAACTGTTTGAACAGACTTGTTTTTCTTGAAATCTTTCTTGTAACTGATGTGTTTTGAAGCTGGTTATGAAATTTCAGAAAGAGGTTAAGTTTATATCCCATGGGTTTGCAAATTAAGAGTTTGAATGTGAATGTTTTGGGTGTTTAGTACTTTAGAAAAAATGGTCCTAGTGTTTTCAAGGTTTTCTCATTCATTTGACACAACAGCCTCATGCAGCAGATGGTGGAAATATATTGGTGGCAGTGTATTGGTTCTTATTTCATAAATGACAAAACTGAAATGCGAAGAGATTTAAGTAATCCCACTAAGCTGGTGGGGCAGTGAGGCAGTCTGATGGTGGTTCCCAAATACTGGTCAGTCAACTGAGCAAAACTGATGTTTGAAAGAGCTCCTCGATTCAGCATCATAGAAAGAAACACAGAAATGAAATCACTTGAATTAAGAAATGTTTGTTGAGAAGCTACTCTGGCATTTCCAGTGAAACAATGATGAGAAAGTATGATCCTTGCCATCAAGAAGCTCACAGTTTTCTGAGGAGAATAAAGCAAACACTTTCAAAACAGGCACTTGACCTCAAGGCTGTCTCATCAGTGGAAAATAGTGAATGTGGGGTAGAAACCCAGCAGTGACAGGCCAGTGAATGATGGGGAGCAGGGACTGGCTCAGCACCTCACGTAGGGCTTCCCTTGTGGCTCAGGTGGTACAGAATCTGCCTGCAGTGCAGGACAAAGAAGGTAATGGCACCCCACTCCAGTACTCTTGCCTAGAAAATCCCATGGATGGAGGAGCCTGGTAGGCTACAGTCCATGAGGTTGCTAAGAGTTGGACACAACTGAGCGGCTTCACTTTCACTTTTCACTTTCATGCATTGCAGAAGGAAATGGCACCCCACTCCAGTGTTCTTGCCTGGAGAATCCCAGGGATGGGGGAGCCTGGTGGGCTGCCGTCTATGGGGTCGCACAGAGTCGGACACGACTGACGTGACTTAGCAGCAGCAGCAGTGCAGAAGACCTGGGTTTGATCCCTGGGTTGGGAAGATCGCCTGGAGAAGGGAAAGGCAACCCACTCCAGGATTCCTGCCTAGAGGATTCCAAGGACTGTATTGTCCGTGGGGTCGCAAAGAGCTGGACATGACTGAGCGGCTTTCACTTCCACTTCTTTCTCCTGTACTTTAACTTCTGTGACTCTTGGTGACTTGTTGGTGGGGGTGGGGAGCTAACAAAGACTTCCTCCATAACTAAACTTTAGTTAGGCTCTTAGGAGCCCTCTTCACAACTAGGCCTTGACCTTTGGACTTATGTGTTCATCTTCACATTGCCCAGTTTTGTCAAGAATCTTGCTCAACCAGTTGGGCAGAATCCCAACCCTGGATGTATGATTACCATCCATGTATGATCCAGTTCCTTTAATATCTCCCAGGTGATATTTGATCATCCTGGTCAGCCTTCAACAAGACTCCTGTCATGCCTGTTTAGTCACAAATCCCCCTTTACTCTTGACATAACTGTTAGTAACTTTCCATTCACTGATCACCACCACCCTCACTCCAAGCTCTTCCTTGTCTGGAAACCCCCACTTGTCTATATTGCATTTAGAGTTGAGGCCAGTTCTATACTGAGGTCTCTTTCCTCCTATTTATTCCAATCGTCCTGGAATATACTACTGTACTTACTGTCAGGCTTGGTTTTTTGTGTGTACGTGTGTGTTGCTGTTTACAAAGTATTAGCAGACTATTTTTCTAATGCAGGTAAGTATAAATTTAGATTAATATAAAAAAGTAAAACACATCAAAGACCATTGAGTTAGTCATCAGCATAAAGGGATGAAGTGCTTAGTTGTTTATGAAAATTCTAGATAAACCAGACCAATTTGAAAGCACCATAAAGACTATGCTGTATTTGAAGATAGGTCAGAAGCAAAGACCTTAAAAATCTAAGAGTTGTTCTAGATGGAAACTTTAATGGCAAATGAGAGCAGCAGTGTGTTTGTCACTTTTCCAGAAGATTTTTTCTGCTTGAAGTATGCCCTTGAAAGGAAAAACAAGAAGGAAACACCCAAGACACTAAATTAGAAACTAAAAAAAAGGTACCTGGTGCTATAAAAAAACATAGTTGTGTAACATTTCAAGGATGAATTTTAAGCACATTCAAGTCTAGAGGCAGGCAACACTTGCCTAGTTCTGATGAACTTTAATTTCTAATTTGACTTTAAGCACCTCTGAGAGGAAAGTGTAAGCAAAGCTGATTTGAAGAGACATTTAGACTCAAAGATGCACTGAGAGATTTTCCTCCTAAATGGAGGTGACTGTCACAAATATGAGGTCAAGAAGACTGACTCTAAAGAGTATAGGCATGCTCAGTCACATCTGACTCTTTGTGATCCACCAAGCTCTTCTGTCCATGGAATTTCCCAGGCAAGAATACTGGAGTGGATTGCTATTTCCACCTCCAGGGGATCTTCCTGACCCAGGAATTGAACCAGTGTCTTCTGTGTCTCCTGCATTGGCAGACATATTCTTTACCACTGAATCACCTGGGAAGCTTAGCTCTAGAGAGAATGAAGGGTAAAGTCATTCCCAATCCTCAGCTAGGAAACACTTCAGCAACATGCAGAAGTAGAGTTTCACCATTTGGTTTGCTGCTAAAATGCTTCTGGTGCTGTGGTTGGCAAAATTTATCTGTCTTAAGTTGTTCTAATAGCTCTGTGCTCACTGTGCATGGGAAAGCTGTTTTCTATGCTGAAACAAATCAGAATAATTGAGAACTACTTTATTTCATGTCTCTGAGAATAAATTATAATATTTTATTATACCTAGGACTGGATAAATAATTGAAGGTATTGTAGTAAGAGATAAAACCTGAGATAAGCAATTTACAGCATTCCCTGTTCATCTGGGAATAAGATTATGCTAAATAAGATGATTTTAATCTCACTGTGCACTGATAAAGATGTGGTGGGTGCATTTAGCATGAAAGATAACAGCCATAGCAAAGCAGAGTGGACCTTTCCACTGATGTCCCTTTGAACTTTAGAAAACTGGGAGTAAGATTATTTAATTTGGCTGTATAGCTGTTCTTTAGCCTAACAGGAACTGGTGGTACTACACAAGTACATTGTGGAGATAGAATGAGAGAAAAAAAGTGGTTGAAAAGGATAAGAATAATCTCACCCCAGAATGTTTACAAGTTGAGAATTTGATATGCTTTGCTTGTTTGCTTTCTGTGCAGCACATCCTTAGTCAACAACCTCTTTGTCATCTTTATAATAATTCTATTCAGTTCATGAGATCTAGGTAATCCCCCCAACCCCCGTCTTCATGTCCTGCCTCCAGTAACTTAGACGGAAGGTGACCAGAGCCTGAGCTCAGAATACTCTCCTTTTTGGTTTCAGAAGTGGACACAAGACTCAAGCTCAATCAGACAGAATTCTCTTTAGAAGTTTTGCCACAACTATTAGAAAGGCATTTCCTTTCATACTGCAGTTGCTAGGCTGGTAGGTTATAAAACTCATCATGCCTGTCTTTGCCACAAAAATTGGTGGGGTGCCTAAGAATGAAGAGAATAGAGAAAGAGGTATCAAAGTTCAGAATGACAAAGAGATAAATTCCTTAAGAGAGTTCTGAACCTCCAGGTCTAGCCATGCATGAAATTATACCTGTCCTTAGATTTTTTCCAGTTTTTTGAACTAATAGTTTTCCTTTGGATCTTGTTAACATGGGGTTAGGTTTTTCATGTGAATGAAGTTGGCTTGCTAATCAAACAGCATATGGGTTAATAGGAATAATATTATTGAACTAGTCATTTAGACCCTGCCTCTTAGAAGCCATAAAGTTCTTCCCTGAGCTATTCCTGTGTGGTGGTAAGTTGTGGTTATACTTTGCCTAGTTTTCTCAGAGAGGATAGTCTAATCTAACCTGAACTAGTGAATATTTTTTTTAGTGGGCTGAGCACTTTATTTTTTTAACTGGAGTATAGTTGATTTACAATGTTGTGTTAATTTCATACAGCAATGTGATTCAGCTATACATATACATACAGATACATGCATGTTCTTTTGTAATATTCTTTTCCATTTTGGTTTATCTTAGGATATGTAATTCCACATGATATACAGTAGGATCTTGTTGTTTATCCATTCTATATGTAATAGTTTGCATCTGATAAGCCCAACCACCTAATCCATCCCTACCTAACCCCTTCTCTACCTTGGCAACCAGGTCTGCTCTCTCTTTCTGAGAGTCTGTTTCTGTTTTGTAGATAGGCTCATTTGTGTCATATTCTAGATTCTCTATATAAGTGATATGTGGTATTTGTCTTTCTCTTTCTGACTTCATTTAGTATGAAAATCTCAGTTCCATCCCTGTTGCTGCAAATGGTCTTATTTCTGAAGCAGTGAAATTTTAAAAGTTTAACAGATACATATATGCAGATATACTCTACATCAGGAATAAAAGTCATAAAAGACTTTAACACTGTTCTCAATTATTTGTCCCCCTCTCCCGGTAAAACAACTTTATTTCCCTGCTCCATCAGCATAGACTCAGCCAGGTGATTTGCTCTGACGCAATGGAATGTGAATGGAAGCCATGAGCCCCATGTGTGAGCAGAACTTGTAAAAGCCCTGATTCTTTGTGCTTGGCTTCTCCCCTCCTCTGTCAAGAAAAGTATGGGCCCCAGATAAGGACTGTTCCTTCAGCACAAGCTAAAATGAAGAGACTCTGAGAGTCAGAGTCATGCCAACTCACATCTAACATGTAAATGTCAACAAGAAATAATAGCTTGTTGCAAGCTCCTAAAATTGGGGGTTGGTTTGTTACAACAGCAAAGTCTAACAAACACTGACTGGTATGTTAGGAATTGGAAAACCCCAAATGAAAAAAAGATTAAAATTAATTATTCATAGTACCAATGGATGTCCTCTCTAAATTACAAGTTTCTCCAGTATTCTTGCCTGGAGAATCCCAGGGATGGAGGTAGGTTGCCTTCTATGGGGTCGCACAGAGTCAGACACAACTGAAGTGACTGCAGCTGGTGCATTGTAATATTCAATTTATAAAAATAAACATCTCAGATAAATGATCACATTTATTGCAAAGTCCTCCCCAGTTCTGAATGTATTATGATAACTCCATTTTTTCCCTTGGTTGCCTTTTCTGGGCTCTGTTTATTCCTGTGTGTCTCACAGATAGAGCACTCCATGGAACTGAACTTTTGATCTACCAAACTGTTGATCTGGTAGATCTCTTTGATGCATGAGCTGACAGCTCCTCAGCAGCTCTGCCAACAAATGTCACAAGAGAAGGCACTTGTCACATAGCGCCTCCTTTGTAATAGCCTTTTGTGATCATGGTTGATGGCCAGTGGAGTTCTTTGAACATCTGTCCCCCATTGTCACACTTCACACTCTCACTGCTGTGCACCCCTGATACCAATCACTTCCTGTAGGGATAGTATCATGCCCTCTTGCTTCCAAGAGGCTTTATGTTGCTTAGTGGGTCACCCTGTGTCCAGAGATATGCAGAAAATCACTCTCCTTCTCACTCTTTGATTTGTTCATCTTGTTTAATTTTCTAAGATCAACTGTCATCATGCTTACTTTTATCCCTCTGATATTATGTTCCCAAAACCCTAAGGTATTTTGAGTTATTTTATAATACTTTTCCTTTCATATTTTTGGCACACACACACACACACACACACACATATATATATATATATATAATATAATATAAAATAAAAACACAATATTCCTTTTAGTTTCTAGGTTTCTACAAATTTCAGTATTTCATAATTGGGAGGAAACCAGAAAGTGGGGTTGGAATGTAGGAGGAAAAAGGGGAGAAGAAAACTTAGTATGTATCTATTACTGGGGCTAAGAATTATAGTGACTGAAAAGTAGACATTATTTTCCCCATTTTATACATGTGGGAATAAAACTCAGAAGGCTAAGTAACATGACCCAAGTGCCATAAATAATGGTGCTGGGATTCAAACTCATTTCCACCTTACAACAAAATTCTTCTCTTTCTTCCAAGATGTTGTTTCTTAGCATCAGGTGAAAAAGTTCTCAGGGCATGAAGGAAAATTCATAATTTAGGGAAAGCTATTTAAGCTTTCTAATTAATGATGGAGTTGAGATAATTTTACCTTACGATATCATAACACTCTATGAATCTCAAATGGTTGGTCAAAAGCCTTTATAAGCCAAGGTCTGTTCCTAGAACTTGGCTACATCCCTTCTCTTGAGATCCCACTAATCCATTCCCAAATATATTATCAGCTCTTAGTTTGTATGTCCATTTGTCTCTGGAAATTTCACTCAACTGTATGTGGCAGAGACTGGCTAGATCACGGCTGTTTCTTCTTCTCAGGCACATACCTGAACTATTCTCAAGTTCTTTGCATTCAGGGACTAATTCTTGCCAAAGGAATGTGACTGGAGGTGATGTGTTACTTCTGGGCGTAGATGCGTAAGGGTAGGTATGCTTTCTCTACTTTCTCTCTTCCCCATCTAGTGTAGGACACTGAAAGATGGCCCTGAAGTCACATACTGAAGATGGCAGGCCCAGGTGACTGCATGGAACAGGTCACCTTACACCAGGATCAACTGAACAAGAAACAAACTTTTATGGTGTTAAACATCGGAGATTTAGGAGATTTAGCTATAATAATTGCAATATTACTTACCCTGACTAATGTTTTATCTCACAGCCACTTCAAACTCAACACACTTAAAACCCCATTTATAATCTTCCCTTTCTCTCCAATGCCTGTTACCTTCGTGACCAGTTCTGAGTCGGGAAAAACCCAGTTTTCCCTGCAGCATGCCACGCTTCTCTATCCTCCACTATCTCCTGTAATTTGTTCAAGTTCATGTACATTGAATCAGTGAAGCTATCTAACTCTCTCATCCTCTGCCACCCTCTTCTCCTTTTGCCTTCAATCTTTCTCAACATCAGGTCCTTTTACCATGAGTTAGCTCTTTACTCACACACTACTACCACACTTCTGACACCAGATGTATGGGGAATTTTCCCCCACCAAATGATTCTGACACCAGCTGAGTATCCTACAGTTTAACTCAATTTTGAAACTGTTTATCTGGAGATAGTATTAGATTCCGCAAGTTAAGGGCTCAGCCCCACAAGACCGCTCCCATCCCATTTCAGATGGCAATCTCAAGTTCAGGTTATCACCTGTGCTTCTGACCAATTGACTACAACTCTTAGGTTCAATTACTTTGCTACAGTGGCTCACAGAACTCAGGAAGCACTTATTTATGTTAACCAGTTTATTATAAGATATGCTAAAGGATACACATGGACAGATACCCAGGGAGGCTCTCTGGGAGGGTCCCAAGTGCAGAAGCTTCAGTTCCCTTAGAGCTGGGATGCCTCACTCTCCCACACTTCCATTATGTGGGTGTGTCCACTGATCTGGAAGTCCATGCTACTGGGACTTTATTGAGGCTTCTTCACCTGGGCATGATCAATTTGTAACTTTTTTTTCTATCCCCTTTCACCTCTTTAGAGGTGTGTGGGTTTGTTGGGGATGCTGAAAATTTCAAGATTATAAGTATAGATTGGTGTTTTTAGTAACCAGCCCTCATTCACTAGCCCACCCAGAGTCACCCCCATAGAATAAAGGATGCTTCCTAGTTTTATCACTTAGAAATTCATAAGGGTTTTACAAACTCTGTGCTAGGGATTGAGGGCTGGGACTAATACACATATTTTTTTTTTAATCATTTCACAAATTCTAATGTCCATTAAGCCAGGAGTCTCAGCATCATGCTTGACTGCTCCATTTTCTGTAATTTACAATTATGGCTGCTTAACAACTACTATTAATTTGATATGTTTAAAATCTCTCCATTCTTCCCTGTTCTTGCCATCACTTCTGTCAATGCTTTAGGTCTAGTCCTTGCCATCTCTTGCCAGGTTGCCATAGAAGCATTACAATAATCTCTTCAATTTATCTCACTTCAAGCCATCCTTCCCTTTGGCTATAGTAAGCTTTTAAAGCAAAAATTTATATTTTATTTCTCTTAAAATCTTTTAATGACTCCTTCACATCTGGATAGAATACATGAATTCCATTTGCTCTGCACTGTCATGGTCTGCTTCTGTGCTAATTGGTTGGAATTATTTCTTTGAGTACTAGTTGATGTGATTATGGCCCAAGGTGATTAGATGAGAGGTACTAGACTAAAGCAACAGTAGCCTTCTGGTTAGCACCCAGCAGCTAGTGAAGCAGCTTAGCACTATAACTCTGCCCAACAGGGTTTCTCTACATTGGCTTGTTACTTATCAACACAATCATATTCTCAATCCAGAGGGTTTAAATGTCAGGCATGAGAAGCATAAATAGGAAGAGCGTCACAGAAAACAGACTCAGAGTGAAGTGCATCAATCAAAGGCATCTGTGAGCAAAAGCTATGAAGCCAAAGAAGCTGAAGTAAACAAGGTTCGTTGGATGCTGAGGACAGGAAAGAACTGGTGGGGAGAAGATGTAGGTTTAGGCACAGTAGAATCCAAAGGCAAGAAGAGTAAAATCTAAAGCAAAGTGAATCCCCAGAGGAATAATAACAGGCACGCATTTTGGAGAAGATGAGTTTTGCTGAAGTAGCCAGAATATCAATAAGCCTAGAGCTGTTGTTTTAAGCTGATCAACAATCCACTTTGCCAGTGAGACCTGACAGTTTGGATTATGAGATGTTTTCTCTGTTTCTTCACTCCTCCACCTAATCTAGTGAAGTGCCGTCACTTGATTTAAACTGAGTATTGCAGCTGGCTTGCGAATAACCAGGGACGTCATGGTCTACAAGGCATTAGGACTTGCCTCTGCTTGCTTCTTCAGCTTTCTATCTGGATGCTTCCCCTCTCATCAGATGCTTTAAGCATGCTGGCTGTGCAGCTTTCTTCTGTGCACTGTGCTTAGGGTCTCTTGCATTCTCAAGTGTGGCTACTGGTTTCATGGGAGGCCCCTTTGTCATCGACTGATTTCTACTCATTCTTTAAAACATAGCAGCTGCAAATATCTCTCGGGTGCCTTGCCTGGCACCTTACTCTCTCCAGCATGTTTTGGATTGTATGTCTCTCCTCTATGTCCCCACAACACATTGGACATAACTGTTTTCATGCTGGTTTATCGTACTCAGTGATGATCATCTCTTCCTTTGTCTGCTTCCTCTGGAAGGCTTGCAACCCTCTTAAGGGCAGCAGCTTTGTCTCATTTACCATTGTGTGCCTCAGAGAAGGCAATGGCTCCCCACTCCAGCACTCTTGCCTGGAAAATCCCATGGACAGAGGAGCCTGGTGGGCTGCAGTCCATGGGGTCACGAAGAGTCAGACATGACTGAGCGACTTCACTTTCACTTTTCACTTTCATGCATTGGAGAAGGAAATGGCACCCCACTCCAGTGTTCTTGCTTGGAGAATCCCAGGGACGGGGGAGCCTGGTGGGCTGCTGTCTATGGGGTCGCACAGAGTCGGACACGACTGAAGTGACTTAGCAGCCTAGCAACTAGACAGAACTTAGCACATAGTACAAGCTCAGTAATGAGTACGGAAGATACTTACTAAGCGATGGACTGAATACCTCAGTTCTTCGACCTGATGCTTGCCAGTTAGTAGTGAATATAAAATAAAGATGATTAAATGTATTAGTTTGCTAGAATAATCACAGCCAAGTACCACAGACCAAGCTTAAACAAGAGAGATTTATTTTCTCACAACTCTGGAACTGGAGATCAAGATGTCAGCAGGGGTGGTTTCTTGAGAGATCTCTCCTTGGCTTGTAGATGGTTGTCTTTTCCCATCTTCAGGATGTCCTTACAGGGATTTCCCTCTGTGTGTGTGTGTATCTAATCTTGCCTCTTAAAAGGAGAGCAATCATATTGAATTAGGGCTACCTTAATAACCTCACTTAATTACCTCTTTAAAGATCTTCTCTCCAAATACAGCTACATTTGAGGTACTAGGGGTTAGGTCTTCAGCAAATGGGGACATGATGCAATGCATAACACTAACTTACCAAATTTGGTAAGTTGTTTCCTTAGAAGCTCTGAGTTCTGCGTTAAGTTCAAGTGCCAAGTAGGTTAAAAGCAAACTAAAAACAGTTTAAAGCAAACCCAGGGATTACAGAGAAGTTGCAGCTGACAAGGAAGGAAAAAATAAAAAACATAAAAATTCATGGTAACTACACTTATTGTAGAGATAATTTTGAAACCTATAGAAATACTGAATAACTATGTTATACACTAGGAACTAAGAAAGTCTTACAAGTCAATTATACTTCAAAAAATCACTCACAGAAGAAAAAGAGATCAGATTTGTAGTTGCCAGAGGTGAGGAATATGGGGAGGGAAAATAGGATGAAGACAGTCAAAAGGTACAAACTTCCAGTTATAAGGTAAATAGTAGGGATGTGATGTAACATAAATGTATGTAACAGTGCTGTTTGTGATGTATGAATGTTATTAAGAGAGTAAATCCTGAGAGTTCTCATCACAAGGAAAATATTTTCTATTGCTTTAATTCTGTATCTGTGTGAGATGATGGATGTTGACTCAACTGAGGTCATTTCATGATGTACATACATCAAACCATCATACTGTACACCTTAAATTTATATAGTGCTGTATGTATGCCAATATAATTGGAATAAAAATATGGCAATGCATTATAGAAACAAAATAGACATAATATTTTTATGAACTTTTAAAAAAGAAAAAAACCTCAAAATGAACATTGGCATGCAAGAAAAGTGAATCTCAACAGAGACTTTATACCTTTTACTAACGTTAGCTCAAAATGGATCATAAACCTGAATTTGAAATGCAAAACTATAAAACTCCTAGGAGGAAACACAGGAGAAAAACCTAGATGGCCTTGTGTGTGGCATTTTTAGATAAGACACCAAAGACATGATAATGAAAGAAATAACTAGTAAGCTAGGTCTTCCCTGTAGCTCAAAGGGTTAAGAGTTTGCCTGCAATGCAGGAGACCACGGTTCGATTTCTGGGTCAGGAAGATTCTCTGGAGAAGGGAATGGCAATCCACTCCAGTATTCTTGCCTAGAAAATCCCATGGACAGAGGAGACGGGCGGGCTACAGTCTATGGGGTCGCAAAGAGCCGGACACGACTGAGCAACTAACACTGCTAATGCTACACTAGATTTCATTAACATTGAAACGTTCTGCTCTGTAAAAGACAGTGTCAGGAGAATTTCAAGACATGCCACAGACTAGGGGATGATGTTTGCAGGACAGATATCTGATAAAGAACTGTTATCCAAAATTTACAAAGAAGTCTTAAAACTCAATAATGAGAGAGAAAAAAAGGCCAACCCAATTAAAAAATGACCCAAGGCTTTGACAGACACCAAAGAAGACCTACAGATGGCAAATAAACATATGAAAAGATGCTCCAATTCTATGTTGTCAGGGAAATACAAATTAAAACAATAGTGCCATACCACCACATTTATATTAGAATGCCCAAAGTTTGAACAGTCATAACACCACATGATGGTAAGGATGTGAAGCAACAGGAATTCTCATTCCTTACTGGTGGGAATACAGAATAGTACAGCCACTTTGGAAGACAGGTTGGTTTCTTATAAAGCTAAACATAGTCTTTCCATTTGATCCAGCAATTATGCTCCTTGGAGTTTCGCTAAAGGAGTTGAAAATATATGTCCATACAAAAATCTGCATGCAGGTGTTTATAAATAGCTTTAGTCACAATTGCTAAAAGTTGGAAACAGCAAAGGTATTTTTCAGTGGGTGAATTGATAAACTGTGGTAATCCAGACAATGGAACACTATTCAGTGTTTAAAGCAATGAGTTATCAAGTCATGAAAGACATAGAAGAACCTTAAATGCATATTATTATGTGCAAGAAACCAGTCTGTGAAGGCTATACACTGTATGCTTCCAACTATATGACATTCTGGAAAAGGTGTGGAGAAAATATAAACATTTGCCAGGCATTGGAAGGAAAGGAGGGATGAGCAGACAGATCACAGAGGACTTTTAGGGCAGTGAAAATACTCTTTATGGTATTATAATGATGGATTTATGTTGTTATACATTTGTCCAAACCCACAGTATGTACAATACCAAGTGAATTCTAAGGTAAACTGTGGACTTTGGGTGATGATGCTCTATCAATGTAGCTTCATCCTTGGTAAAAACTGTATCATTCTAGTTAGAGATATTGGCAATGGGGACAGTATACACGTATGGGTGGACTTCCCTGGTGGCTCAGTGGTAGGTAATCTGCCTACAAGTGCAGGAGGCATGAGTTCCATCTCTGGGTCGGGCAGATCCTCTGGAGAAGGAAATGGTGACCCACTCCAGTATTCTTGCCTGAAAAATCCCATGGAGAGAGGAGCCTCGCAGGGTACAGTCTATGGGGTTGCAAAGAGCCGGACATGACTTACAGACTAAACAGCAACATGCACATATGGAGGAAGGAAGTATATGAGAAATCTCTGTGCTTTCCTCAGTTTCATTATAAACATAAATCTGCTCTGAAAAAAGTAAGTCTTTGTAAAGAACAAAGTACAAACAAACAGAAAACCCCAAAGGCCTGGCCAGCGAAGTTCCTGGCCAACCAATATCAAGACTTCTTCCAGACTTCCTGAATGTATAGGGGCAGTAGGGTTCTCTGCCCTGCTTTCCTCATCAATAGCTAATTTTTGCTCACTGATGCAGAGATATGCACATAATTACCAGAGTAGCATGAGTGCTGTTCTGAGCAGCTCTATGAAGCTGCCAGATGAACAAGATAGCCTGTTTGGGGCATGGGGAAGAATTAAGGAGAGCTGGCAGCTTGTTTCAGATCCATTTTCAACCCCAGTCTCATAAGATTTCTTGAAGGAAGTTACTCCTACAAATAGCGATAACTTGTGCAGTGATGCTAAGCGGTAAAAAGAGGATCCTAGCTGTGAGCTCTAACATCTGCTTTGACATTGATTCACTGTGTGTGCCTCACTAAGCCATTCCAGCTTTCTATGGTTCAGGGTCTTTTCTGTAAAAATGATGGTCTCAGGGTCACTTGTCATCAAGTTGTTGTGATAAGAAAGCAATTAAATGGACTCTGAGTATATAAATATATCTTAAAATAGCAATGGCTATTTCCTGTCTACACACACACACACGCTCTACACTCATACATTATATGATGTATACATGTATACATGGGAAGGAAAAAGACAGGATTATTCTGAGATGAGATGAACAAATATATTATTTGGGGGTCAGGGCCTATGTTAACTGTACCTTTAGTAACTTATTTTTGTGAATAAACTCAGGTTTTATTATATCTTTTAATAGCTACACACATAATAATTTTTCTAGTACTTATTTCTTTTAAGTCACTATTTATTTAGAGAGTGTTGACTCTGCTGGGCACTTGAGAGAAAAAGATAAAAGAGACATGCTTGTTATTTGTCTTCAAGGAGAAGAAACGTGAGAACAGTTACAATCCTAAATTCTGAATGTGGGTAGAGAAATATGTAAGGTTGTACTCGTACAGAGGAAGAAGAAGGCGTGGGTGCTTGGGGGATAAAGCAAGGGTATAAATTTCAGCTTCCTACCATGTTTTTTCACTTGGATTCTCCTTTTTCTTCTCTGTGCCTGGCACTGAGCTATTTGAGTTTTATATTATTTTTCATCTCTTATGGGCTCCTTATGAAAAAAATTTTTTTAGCCTTATTTTTCAAATGAGGAAAGAGATTCAGAGAGGTTAACTAACTTGCCTAAAATCACACAGTTAATGGATGGCAGAGCTAGATATCGAATCCTGCCTTGACTCTTTACGACTGACTGCACACTATTTCTTCTCCAACAAGTTGTGTTTAAGATACAGAGTTCTAAAGGTAGAAAATGTTGTTTTTTCATGTCTCAGCTTTAGACAGCCCCTTAATAATATTCATGAGGATATATTTTTATAAAAATATAGGTGATCCAGGAAAAGGCATTACTTAAAATTTCATTGTATGGAACGATCTCTATCAACATTACTCTGGTGCCAAGAAGTTGTGAGAACATGTAGCTTGAAAAAACCAAATTCAGTTATGAGAAAACAAAACAGATGTTATATGTTGTTTCACTTTCTACCATGCCTTAGAAAAGCTTTTCCAAAGACTTTAAAATAAACATGTTAGGGATAAATCATAGTTTTTGAGCTGTAAAAAGTCCATCGATTTCTATCTCATGCTGTATGTTAATATCGAATTTGCGTGAAGGCCAAATTGAAACTTACGCTCTCTCTGACTGAGCTCCCTAATAGGAGACCATTTACCATTGCTCTGTTGCATGAGCCCTGCTCCCTGGCTGGCGCCTGGCTGCTAAGTTTATGCCATTGTTCATAAGGGGAAATTGGGACAGTGTCGACACAGAGTATCTGAAAGAGTCACAAACAGCTAGAGTTTTAAAGAGCTCTCAGAGAGCATCTAGTTTAAAGCCCTTCATTGTAGGGCAAGGCTCTGAGGCCTGGAGTGGTAAAGTGAACTGTCCATTGTTGCACAATTAGCTTTTGACAAATCTCAGGGAAGAATTCACACCACCTGAATCTCTCTTTAGCATCCCCATGTTGATTTGAATAGTGTCTCCCCCAAATTCATATCCACCCACTATTTCAGAATGTGACCTTAGTTGGAAACCATGTCTTTGTAGATGTGATTTATTACAATGAGGTCACACTGGATTAGGGTGGACCCTGATCTGGTGATGGGGGGCTCTTTATAAGAAGAGAAAACCAGATACAAAGACACGTAGGGGAGAAGGCAATGGAAGCAGAGGTTGAAGGGATAAATGACAAGCCAAGGACCACTGAGGATTACCAGTAACTACCAGAAGCTGATGTGAAGGGCCAACTCATTGGAAAAGATCCTGATGCTGGGAAAGATTGAGGGCAGGAGCAGAAGTGGGTGACAGAGGACGAGGTGGTTGGATGGAATCACTGACTCAAGGGACATGAGTCTGAGCAAACTCCGGGAGATAGTTTAGGACAGGGAAGCCTGGGGTCCATGGGGTCGCAGAGAGTAGGGCATGACTTAGTGACTGAACTACAGCCAAACACTAGAAGCAGCAAGGAAGGATTCTATTCTAGAGCCTCTGGAGGGAGGTTCGCCTTGCTAACACCTTGATTTCAAACTTCTAGTCTTTAGACCTGTGAGAGAATAAATTTCTGTTATTATAAGTCACCCAGTTTGTGGTCTGTTATTTTAAGCCAGCTGGGTTTTTATGGCAGTCCTAGGAAATGACTGTACTCTCTTTTGCTTAACCATGGCTCATCTCAGGCATCCTTGAGATGAAAAGCCCACAGTGTACTGCTATTGCCAGCAAGAGTCCTATCTGCAAGTGAAAAGGACAGCATTTTAATCTGTAAATTGAATGGCTCTTGCACTCACACCTGACAAACACACTTACTGTTGTTTTTGTTCCAATTAGCTGTAAGTCACCTTAAATCTCATCACATGAAGCCGTGATCTATCTAAATTGAATGTAAATATATTGCTGCTTGCTTTTATACCAAACAAGAATAGAACATGGAGAAATTACTAGGTGTCGTGCATCTTAAAATCTAGAATGGATAAGGAAGAATAGATTATTGGAGGTCAGGGTAAGAGAAATATTGATATTCTGGGCACCAAATCACCATGAAATTGACTGCATTGCAATTTTCAAAATCTTCTTTTTCTTAAAAAAAAAAAAATGCCAGGTAGGTTGTTTGAATTTTTTGCATGGTCATTGAAGGTGAAAGTAACAGAAAACTAAACAGTCAAGCCAATAACTCAGATGACTATATTATGGTTTATCAGAGTTTAAACACATCTCCAGCATGTCATCTGTTTGCCTTCTTGGATGTCGTAGCAATAGCTGGTTATTCTTACTTTGCTTTCAATCTGCAGCCATAGGGGAGTAAGGCAGGGCTGAAAGCTCAGGCTCTGTGACCAGAAATGTCATTTTAGACTGAAACACTTAGGTTTTGCTTACATGACACATAAACATCTAGTAAATTAGAACTTCACATTTCAACCCCCCTCATTCTTATATGGGGGTGCTATGAGAGAGAATATATTGATTCAAGCCCACTGCTTGTGTACTACTGCTTGTGATCAAAGGAGAAAGAGCAGGAGGGATGGATGCTTTGCTTTCAGGAGTGGACCAATAGGCTGAATACAAGCGCTTTTAGTGCAAATGGTCTTTTGACACTGCTGTGCGTACTTAGAATCCAGGACAAGATGTCTCAGAGAAAAATAGGAGGGAGGCATCTAGCCATCAAGTAGACCAAAATCAATGTTGAATGAATATTTAAATTTTATCTTATTTTTCCACCAGTTTGGATCAACACACAGACATAGTTACTATCCTTGGGTAAGAGAGGAGATAGATGTAGAGAAATTTTCTCCAAGCTAGTGGAGGGTCAGTGAAGGAGGGGACAGTGCACATCCTCAGAAAGGAGGAAAAGAGGAAGGATGAATTAAGATGTTTCAGGAGGAAGCTGGTCTGCCTTACATCTCCTCTGGGCTCTTTAAAAATCTTTATTAGAATTAAAACAAAAATCTTTTCATATACTATGGAGTATCAAATGCTACAGTTGAGCATCAAGAAGGATGAAAACATAAGATTTCAAGGGCTTCTCTTTTTAAAAAAACTTTATGGAGTACAGTTGATTTACAATGTTATATTAGTTTAGCTGTACTTACATATACATATATAAACTTTTTTTAAAAGACTCTTCCCTATATAGGTCATTACAGAGCATTGAGTAGAGTTCCTTGTGCTATAGAGTAGGTCCTTAATAGTTAATTTATTTTATATATAGTAGTGTAAATATGCCAGGGCTTCTTTGGTGGCTCAGCAGTAAAGAATCTGCCTGCAATGCCAGAGAATTGCAGGAAATGGGGGTTTGATCCCTGGGTTGCAGAGACCTCTTAGAGTAGGGCATGGCAACTCACTCCAGTATTCTTGCCTGGAGAATGCCATGGACAGAGGACCCTGGTGGGATACAGTCCATAGGGTCGCGAAGAGTCGCACATGACTGAAACGACTTACAATAGCACTGTGTGTATATGTCAATCCCAGTTTCATAATTTCTCCCAAAAGGGGTACAAATTAACTTATCTACAAAACAGAAATACAGTTACAGATATTAAGACTTTTCATAAGGTTATGACTGTACAAACAGCTATGAAAAGAAGAGAAGGGAAAAGGACAGGAAAAAAGGAAAGATACACCCATTTGAATGCAGAGTTCCAAAGAAGAGCAAGGAGAGATAAGAAAGCCTTCCTCAGTGATCAGTGCAAAGAAATAGAGGAAAATGATAGAATGGGAAAGACTAGAGATCTCTTCAAGAAAATTAGAGATACCAAGGGAACATTTCATGCAAAGATGGGCTCAATAAAGGACAGAAATGGTATGGACCTAACAGAAGCAGAAGATATTAAGAAGAGGTGGCAAGAATACACAGAAGAACTATACAGAAAAGATCTTCATGACCCAGATAACCACGATGGTCTGATCACTCACCTAGATCCAGACATCCTGGAATGTGAAGTCAAGTATAAAGAAAGCTAGTGGAGGTGATGGAAATCCAGGTGAGCTATTTCAAATCCTGAAAGATGATGCTGTGAAAGTGCTACACTCAATATGCCAGCAAATTTGGAAACTCAGCAGTGGCCACAGGACTGGAAAAGGTCAGTTTTCATTCCAATCCCCAAAAAAGACAATGCCAAAGAATGCTCAAACTACCGCACAATTGCACTCATCTCACACGCTAGTGAAGTAATGCTCAAAATTCTCCAAGCCAGGCTTCAGCATTACATGAACCGTGAACTTCCAGAAAACTTCCAGATGTTCAAGCTGGTTTTAGGAAAGGCAGAGGAACCAGAGATCAAATTGCCAACATCAGCTGGATCATTGAAAAAGCAAGAGAGTTCCAGAAAAACATCTATTTATGCTTTATTGACTAGGCCAAAGCCTTTGACTGTGTGGATCACAATACACTGTGGAAAATACTAAAAGAGATGGTAATACCAGACCACCTGACCTGCCTCTTGAAAAACCTGTATGCAGGTCAGGAAGCAGCAGTTAGATCTGGACATGGAAAAACAGACTGGTTCCAAATAGGAAAAGGAGTACGTCAAGGCTGTATATTGTCACCCTACTTATTTAACTTATATGCAGAGTACATCATGAGAAACGCTGGGCTGGAAGAAGAACAAACTGGAATCCAGGTTGCTGGGAGAAATATCAATAACCTCAGATATGCAGATGACACCACCCTTATGGCAGAAAGTGAAGAGGAACTGAAAAGCCTCTTGATGAAAGTTGAAAGAGGAGAGTGAAAAAGTTGGCTTAAAGCTCAACATTCAGAAAACAAAGATCATGGCATCTGGTCCCATCACTTCATGGCAAATAGATGGGGAAACAATGGAAACAGAGACTTTACTTTTGGGGTCTCCAAAATCACTACAGATGGTGACTGCAGCCATGAAATTAAAGGACGTTTGCTCCTTGGAAGAAAAGCTATGACCAAACTAGATAGCCTTTTTAAAAGCAGAGACATTACTTTGTCAACAAAGGTCTGTCTAGTCAAGGCTATGGTTTTT
The DNA here is from genome assembly GCA_006410935.1 of Redunca redunca. Lineage (NCBI taxonomy): Eukaryota > Metazoa > Chordata > Mammalia > Artiodactyla > Bovidae > Redunca > Redunca redunca. Next base: position 1,160,884 of record SJYQ01000460.1, read on the forward strand.
CCAGTGGTCATGTATGGATGTGACAGTTGGACTATAAAGAAAGCTGAGTGCAGAAGAATTGATGCTTTTGAACTGTGGTGTTGGAGAAGACTCTTGAGAGTCCCGTGGACTGCAAGGAGATCCAACCAATCCATCCTAAATGAAATCAGTTGTGAGTATTCATTGGAGAGACTGATGTTGTAGCTGAAGCTCTAATACTTTGGCCACCTGGTGAAAGAACTGACTCATTTGAAAAGACCGTGATGCTGGGAAGAATGAAGGTGGGAGGAGGGGATGACAGAGGATGAGATGGTTGGATGGCATCACCCACTCAATGGATATGAGTTTGAATTAACTCTGGGAGTTGGTGATGGACAGGCAGGCCTGGTGTGCTGCAGTCCATGGGGTCACAAAGAGTCGGACACATCTGAATGACTGAACTGAACTGAACTCATGACTGTACGGCTGCTCTTCTGGTTATTGACCCTTTTTGACTATTCATAACAGTTATTCTGCCACATTTGGTTATATATTTTTCCAAAGTTTCAATCTTTCACTATTTCCAATAAACATTGGATAAATACATTTTTCTAGTGTTTCAGGATCCCAGACCCTCGTGTTATTTGTTCCTCTTGAATACGTGCTATAAACTAAGAAGCCGGTTTGCTTTTAGTCATGTTCTCCCACTCCAATCCCACCACCATTTATGGCATTATCTTTTTTGTACTGAACATTTCCTCATCTTATTAATCAAGAACAATTTTTTAAATAGTTACACTAGGCACCAGTATCTGGGAAGTGGTATCTTGCACGAATAAGGAAATGAGGCTTTATGTTATTTTTATTTTCAAGAAGCAAGTAGAGTATTTGTGATGCCTTGATATCACCAATACTATTGTATTCCAAAAATTAGAATTAAGTTAATATTTTCAATATTTTTCATAGTTTATTATTGTTTATCATGTTCAGTGTGTTAACTGGGCCCTGGGCCTTGTCTGGGCTCACTCACGAGGTTTTAGTCAACGGTCAGCTCTGATGGTGCTGGAAGGTCTAAAAATAACCTTATTCACAAGTCTGAGATTCTGATGCTGGCTATCAGCTGGGTCTTTTTTCTCTAAGGTCTCCATAATTCATTAGTCTGGCTGGGCTTCCTCAAATGATGGTGGAGGTGGTGGTTTAGTTGCTAAGTCATGTCCGACTCTTGCAACCCCACAGACTCCAGCCCACCAGGCTCCTCTGTCCACGGGATTCTCCAGCAAGAATACTGGCATGGGTTGCCATTTCCTTCTCCAGGGGATCTCCCAACCCAGGAATTGAACCTGCATTGCGGCAGATTCAGGAGTATTACAAAATGATGAAAACGGAGGCTGCAAGGTCTCTTAAGGCTTAGCCTCAGAAGTCTCACAACATCACTTCTGCTTCATCCTATTGGTCTAAGCAATTCATGGGCTTCCCAGGTGGCACAGAGGTAAAGTATACACTTACCAAAGCAGGTGACATAAGAGATGTGGGTTCGATCTCTGGGTCGGGAAGATACCCTGGGGAAGGAAATGGCAACCCACTCCAGCATTCTTGCCTAGAAAATCCCATGGGCAGAGGCGCCTGATGGGCTACAGTCTATGGGGTGACAAAGAGTTGGACACAACTGAGTGAGCATGCACACAAGCAGTTCATAATGTCAAATCAGATCCAAGGGCTAGAGATATAGATTTTACCCCTGTTTAAGTGAGAGGATGAATGAGTCACACTGAACAGGGATGTGCACAGAGTTGGACATTGGAGCTATTATTGTGCATCTCTATCATCATTTGCTAAATCAATTCCTTTGGAAGTTTGTATCTCTCTCTGTTCTATAGTCTTCCTATTTGGTTGAGTACTCTGGATTTGGTTTTAGGTTATAAGAGTAAATAGTTTGCTTTATACTTCTGTAGCAGAGACTTCTAGTTGTCCTTCAAAATCCATGATTTCCTTCCTTATTAGAAATAAATACCCACTTTTTTAGCTGGGTATATGGGACCTCTGAGTCGATGACACCAAAAAATGGTACATAAGCTCTGGACTGGTTTCTTTTTGGTTTCTTGAATGTAAAAGAAAATTACATTTCTAAATTATTGGAGCACTCTTTGAACATATCTGCAGAAGAACCTGGATGAACACAACTCCCTTAATTTTTAAATTAGAGAGCCATTCACAAAGTACTGAACTCATCAAGTCATTGTCTGCTATTTCAATATCATACAGGAATGGGAAGCTAATTATCTTCTTCCTTGCACTTATTCATTTATAATGAACTTTAATTCAACACTAAAATCAGTGACTTCTGGATCTGATTTTGTTAATTCAAGCTATCTTTTTTTCATTAACAGAAAATGAGGAGCTNGAAAATGAATACATGATAACCATAAGAAAGGAAATTTTATAGCTCATGATAAGAAAAATAGTAAGATATATATATATTTTATTCTATGAATATATATGTAAAAATATATCAGACTGGGAAGTTTGTTCCATCAGTTTCTAATGCTATTTCATGATAACAAAGATAAGTTTGTGATGACCTTACCCATGTACAGAATTTACAAAGGGAGCAAACTTCTTCATGGGTTTTGGGTTCCTCTACAAGATCAGGGATATTATAGGGTGTCAGAAAGTGGATCAGAGTGGAGAAAGGTCATTTGCAGATATGGCTGTTCTATCTAAGTCCTCACACTGAACTTTGGAAGAGGCATATGTGGTGGTACTAGTTTCTGACTCCAAACCTAATGAAGGGGTCTAACTGAGAGCTTTGAAATATGTTTCCTGCATTTGGGGAGTTATATAAGACTGATGACTGACCTATACCTGGGAAAGCTATCACTTTGGGATTAGGGGCTGGGAAATAATGAGGGCAAGTGATGGGCTAACTAGCTTTCTTTGGTGGCAGAACCAGGAAAGATCTGCTGCTTAGAAATATTTGTCAAAGAAAGAGAGACTTGAGTATTTCCCATTGCACTCTTGTGGGCTATATGAGAAAGTGAATCCATGTAGTGTTGTCTTGGGTTCTGCTTAATAGTGTTACATGAAGCTAAGGAGAATCGGTTTCAATTGAAACTGAAGTTTGGGAGTAGGTGGAGAAGGTAAGAAGTGAGAAAATCACATTGTAGGACCACACCTTCTTCCCCATTCCTGGCTTCTAGACTGAAGTTAGAGAAATGGAGAATTGACATTAAATAAGGTTTAGAGTTTTAATTAATATTTTGGACTAGACATTCTAGTTAATGTGTTGAGGCTATGTTTGTGACTTTAAGTGCCTCAAGCCCTGGCTGAGTTTTCATCTAAGAGCTAGGAAAGGTAACTTAAACCAAAGAATTCTAAAGAGAAGGTAAGTGTCACTTCATGGCAAATAGTTGGGGGAAACAATAAAAACAGTGACAGACTTTATTTTCTTGGGCTCCAAAATCACTACAGATGGTGACTGCAGCCATGAAATTAAAAGATGCTTGCTCCTTGGAAGAAAAGCTATGACAAACTTAGACAGCATATTAAAAAGCAGAGACATTATTCACTGACAAAGGTCCGTACCGTCAAAGCTATGGGTTTTCCAGTAGTCATGTATGGATGTGAGAGTTAGACTATAAAGAAAGCTGAGCACAGAATTGATGTTTTTGAACTGTGGTGTTGGAGAAGACTCTTGAGAGTCCCTTGGACTGCAAGGAGATCAAGCCAGTCAATCCTAAAGGAGGTCAGTCCTGAATATTCATTGGAAGGACTGATGTTGAAGCTGAAGTCCCAATACTTTGGCCACTTGATGCAAAGAACTGACTCATTGGAAAAGACCCTGAGGCTGGGAAAGACTGAAGACAGGAGGAGAAGGGATGAAAGAGAACAAGATGTTTAGACGGCATCATCCACTCGATGGACATCAGTTTGAGCAAGCTCCAGGAGTTGGTGGTGGACAGGAAAACCTGGTGTGCTCCCACCCACGGAGTTGCAGAGAGTCAGTGAGCGACTGAACTGAAGTGTCAAAAATAAAGTTATATTTGTCCATAATCTATGTTAGCCCTGATCATAAAACCATCGGCAGAATATGACCTGAAAAATAGTTACATTTTTAAAAATATAAATTTATTTATTTTAATTGGAGGCTAATTACTTTATAATATTGTATTGGTTTTGCCATACATCAACCTGAATCCACAATGGGTGTACACGTGTTCCCCATCCTGAACCCCACTCCCACCTCCCTCCCCATACCATCGCTCTGGGTCATCCCAGTGCACCAGCCTTGAGCATCCTGTATCTTGCATTGAACCTGGACTGGCATTTCGTTTCACATATGATATTATACATGTTTCAATGCCATTCTCCCAATTCATCCCACCCTCACCCTCTCCCACAGAGTCCATAAGACTGTTCTATACATCTGTGTCTCTTTTGCTGTCTCAAATACAGGGTTATCATTACCATCTTTCTAAATTCCATATATATGCATTAGTATACTGTATTTCAGCAGATGAATGGATAAGAAAGCTGTGGTACATATACACAATGGAGTATTAGCCATTATAAAGAATAATTTGAATCAGTTCTAATGAGGTGGATGAAACTGGAGCCTATTATACAGAGTGAAGTAAGCCAGAAAGAAAAACACCAATAGTTACATTTTAAAACAGTGATTTCAAAAACTTCCCAACAAAGGAAATCCCAGGACTAAATGGTTTCATTGAATTTTTCAAAGCATATAAAGAATTAATACCATTCCTTCTCATATTATTCCAAAGAACTGAAGAGGAGGGAACAGTTCCAAACCTATTTTGTAAGGCTATCACCATCTTGATACCAAAGTCCGACAAGGACAACGCAAGGAATGAAAGCCATAGACCAACATTCCTGATGACTGTAGATGCAAAAATCCTCAACAAGATACTAGCAAACTGAATCTAATAGCACCTTAAAGTGATCAAACACCATGGCCAAGTCAGATTTATTTCTGGAATGCAAGGATGGCTCAACATATAAAAATCAATTATGACAGATCACATTAACAGAATAAAGGAAAAAAATTACATGATCATTTCAATAGATGAAGAAAAAGCATTTGACAAAATTCAACACTTTTTCATGATTAAAAGCTCTCAACAAACTTGGGAAGAGAAGGAAATTATCTCAATGTTATAAAGACTACAATAAAAAGGCCACAGATAACATCATACTCAACAGTAACAACAAAAAGCTTTTCCTCTAATGTCAGGAACAAGGTAAGGATGCCCACTCTTACCATGTCTTATTCAACATAGTACTGGAAGTTCTTCCCAGAGCACATAAGTAGGAAAGGGGAAAAAAAAAGCATCCAAATCAAAGGAAGGAGTAAAACTGTTATTGCTTGAAGAGGTCATAAGCATGTATATGGAAAGCCCCAAAGACTCCCCCACCCACTACAAAATTGTTAGAACTAATAAATTAATTCAGTAAAGTTGCAGATACAAAATCAACATAAAAATGTCTTTCATTTCTACACACTAACGTTGAACTATCGGAAAAGGAAATTATAATCCCATTTACAATAGCACGAAAAAAATATTTAGAAATAATCTTCACTACGGAGATAAAAGACTTGCATACTGAAGATTACAAAACACTGTGAAAGAAATTAGACACAAACAAATGGAAAGGTGTCATGGATTGGAAGAATTAATACTGTTCAGATGTCCATGCTAATCAAAGTGATTTACAGATTCAATGGAATCCCTATCAAAATCCAAAGGGCTTTTTTTTTTTTTTCACAGAAATAGACAAAGACCATGAATAGCCAAATCAATCTCAAGAAAGAACAAAACTGGAGGTATCACACTTCTTATTTGAAACTCTATTACAAAGCTATAATAATCAAAACAGTATGGTATTGACATAAAGGCAGACATATGGACCAAAATGGAACAGAACATACAGCCCAGAAACAAACCCATGAATGTATGACAAACTAATCTTCAATAAGGGTGCCAAGAATGCATGATGGGAAAAGGATAATCTCTTGAACAAATGGTACTGGGAAAACTTAACATCTACATGCCATGAAATTGGATCCTTACCTTACATAACACACAAAAATCAACTCAAACTCGATTGAAGTCTTAACCATAAGACTCAACTGTAACCCTTCAAGAAGAAAATATAGGGGAAAAAGCTTCATGATATTAGTCTTGTTATTCATGGATATGACACTAAAAGCACAGGCAATAAAAACAAAATAAGTGAAACTACATTAATTTAAGAAGTGGACAGAAAGGAAACAATAAACAGAGTGAAAATATAACTTATGGAATAGGAGAAAATATTTTTTAGCTATGTATCTAAAAGGGGGTTAATCTCAAAAATATATAAGGAACTTCCACAACTCAATATTTTTAAAAAAATACCTGGCTTAAAAATTCCTTAACTTGAATAGAAATTTTTTCAAAGAAGACATACAAATATTCAACAGGTATATGAAAAAATGTTCAATGTAATAATCATCATGGAAATAAAAAGCAAACCATAAGGAGATGCTACTTCATAACTCTCAGGATGGCTATTGTCAAAAACACACAAAAGGTAGTAAGTGTTGGCAAAAATGTGGAAAAATTAGAATCCTTGCACATTGGTGATAGGAATGCAAAATGGTGCAGCTGCTTTGGGAAACTGTGTGAAGGTTCCTCAAAATTAAAAGTAGAACAACCACGTGATTTAGCAATTCCACTTCTGGATAATTATCCAGAAGAGTTGGAATCAGAATTTCAATGTGATTAGCAATCCTATGGAGAAGGCAATGGCACCCTACTCCAGTACTCTTGCCTGGAAAATCCCATGCACGGAGGAGCCTGGTGGGCTGCAGTCCATGGGGTTGCTGAGGATTGGACACGACTGAGCAACTTCACTTTTAATTTTCACTTTCATGCATTGGAGAAGGAAATGGCAACCCACTCCAGTGTTCCTGCCTGGAGAATCCCAGGGATGGGGGAGCCTGGAGGGCTGCCATCTATGGGGTCGCACAGAGTTGGGCATGACTGAAGTGACTTAGCAGCAGCAATCCTATGTTCATTACATCTCTCTTCACAAAAGCTAGATATGGAAACAACCTAAATACCCATAAACAGAAAAATGAATAAAGAAAATGTGGCTTAGACATACAATGGAATCATATTCAGCCATTAAAAAAGAAAATTCTGCAATGTGCTATAACACGAATGTCCTTGAGGAAATTATGCTAACTGAAATTAGCCAGGCATAGATAGACAAATACTGCATGATTCCACTTAGATGTTTTTGCTGTTGTTGTTCAGTTGTTTAGTTGTGTCTGACTTTTTGCCACGCCATGGATAGCAGCATGCCAGGCTTACCTATCCTTCCCAGTCTCCTGGAGCTTGCTCAAACTCATGTCCATTGAGCTAGTGATGCCATCCATTCATCTCATCCGCTGTCATCCCCTTCTCCTCCTGCCTTCAATCTTTCCCAGTATCAGGATCTTTTCAAATGAGTCAGTTCTTCGCATCAGGTGGCCAAAGTACTGGAGCTGGAACTTCAGCTTCAGCATTAGTCCTTCTAATGAATAATTGGATTGATTTCCTTTAGGAGTGACGGGTTTGATATTGCAGTCCAAGAGTCTCTGAAGAGTCTTCTTCAACACCACAGCTCAGAAGCATCAATTCTTCAGTGCTCAGCATTCTTTATGATCCAACTTTCACATCCATGCATGACTACTAGAAAAATCATAACTATCATGACTATACGGAGGACCTTTGTCGGCAATGTCCCTGGTTTTTAGTATGAAGTCTAAGTTTGTCATAGCTTTCCTTCCAAGGATCAAGTGTTAGCTATTGCTTTTGTTATGGTTCCAGGGACAGGGATGAAATGAAGCAGGACAGTCCCCTTTCCAGAGGTTGTGGTCAGAGAAGCAAAGAACATTTTCTTATAAATCAAGAGGTTGTTGCAAATCTCCTACCAAAGATTTGTGCCATAGAAACAGGTTCCCATTAGAGTTGAATCAAAGAAGACCTCTCTCAAGGCTTTCCAGCAATTTGAAAGCACAACTATGGCTTCTAGGAATGTGATGGGTTGAAGAAGAGAATATGCTGGCCCCATCCGTCCTCTGGGGAATTTTCCAACATCAAGGTAGGACAGTAAGAACTCAGTTCACAGCCTCATTAGGAAGTGGAATGTTCTCACAAGTGACATTTTCTAATTCTTTGAGATCTATCCCTTTTCTCCTTACATAGGTACTCCTGATGCTTCAGTTGTGAAGTGATGGTATTAGCTGCAGGCCTCATGTAACTTTAGCACGTGGAAGGTACATTAACACTGGCAGCCTTTTTCTTATTTACCTGTCTTCTGAACTTTCGATTTTAGCACAGTGTAAAATTCAGTCTGAGTTCGGGTTCTAAACAAGGTTTGGACCTTAAGGGAAATTAATCTAAATGCCCTTGGATGTGGAAAGAACATCTTGATTTTGGCTACATAACCAATTGACAAAATAAATGTTTGAAGTTCACCTCTTCTTACTGAGTTTCTACTCTGTTAATAAGTAGACGAAATGTAAAAATACTTCACTAGCTCAAAATGAAAAAGAAACAGAGAGAGCATGAAAAAGGTAGGGGAAAATGTGGTTTTGCTTCCAAATGTGCTGAATAAATATAATTATGGATGTAACGAGGCCAGCTTTAGGTTTTAATCACTGTTTTTCCACTACCTAATAATTTGCTATTCAGCACCTGCTGTCATATAGCTTTTGGGTTGGGTGGCATTAGCTCACCAGGTAACCACAAATAATCTCTTTAGTTTAAGTCTGTGGTGCATCGGAGCATGAGAGGCTAGATAAATTACATGCACTATGTAAAAAATTTTTTATTAAAATTATTTAAAATTAATTTTTGGCATTTGATGCCCTGCTCTGTAACCAAATGAGTATTTTTACAAGTGCTATGCTGTATGGAAACTATCATTTTGACCAGAATGTCAATATGTGGTCTGTAAATTTCATACTGTGTATTAAAAGCTATGCAAGCTAGCAGTTAGAATGTGTATGGTTTTATTCTGAATATATATTATTGAATATATTGATTTAAATGATACAATATGTGTTTCCTGTACCCAGTCTCTCTGCATATCGGCTGTAATATATTTCCTTAAATCTGCAAAGACATTAGCTGTCAATAAACCAAAGATTTCTTTCTGTGAGTGCAAGAATTATCATGTCCTAGATAATAGTATGAGAAAACGGGGAAATCTCTTTAGGAAAAATAAAGAGGTGGAAATATTAAGAACATGTATTTTTAGCTGCTCTGTTCTATTTTCACTAATTCTGCTGTCAATAACACTGTGACTGGTTTAGATGTGGAAAGACAGACTGATTTTCCTGGGCTGGGTGTGGTCAGGAGATTCAGGTTCACCTTCTGGCTTTGCCAATAGCAGTGTGACCTTGACTAAGTCACTTAGCCTCCTTTGCAATCTGTTACTTCTCTGTAACAGAGGCTCTTGGCAATTTGTCAACAATCACAAAGCCACATTTAGCTTACAGATATTTTCTGTTGACCTGCATTGTTTGTATATTTCTCCAAGCCAAGCCAATGCTCAAAAGTTGGCAGATTTTGCTTAAAAATCAGGATTCTGGCTTCCATTCAACAATTGGAAGACTTAATACCAGTATCACATTCTAAAAGGCAGAATAAATCAGAGTATGATGGTGCCTCCAATTCAAATGTCATGTGTTTCCTCTGTCTCAGTCTTCACCACTCCCTATTCTCACTGCAAGGCAGGGACTAAATGCTAATTTGATTAGCATTGTTGATTTTCTTCTGGTATGGGTATATATTTCAGTTCTCCACCAGTATCTCTTGTCTAATACAGAAAGAATAAAAATCAAAGCATCCACAGGTTTCAAATACATATGGGAAGAGTACATTTCCTTTTCAAATGCAGACTATCTCTTTGGTTTTAATATGCTAACAAAGAGAATTCCTGTTGAAAGAATATGAGCCCATATCACTTTATGTCACTCGCCTGGCCCCTCGAGGCATTTAAATTTGTCATCCCTGGTCCATTTAGGCATAAAATGCTGCAATTCTAAAACCTCATGAAGAAACTTCTCAGCAGATGCCTTCTTTTGAATGTCCCATTGATGTACAACAAAGATAGAGTTTCTTTGGGAAGATGTCTGGGTCTAATAGCCAGAAGAAGGGCTGACACACGCAATGTAAAACTTTCAAAAGAAGGGCTCTAGGGGCCAGACAGTAGCTTGCTGAACAGTTTTAAGCAATTTGCATTAGTTCAGAGGCCTCAGTGAGACTGCTATGTACTATACAGAATGGCTTTCTCATACCAGATGCTGTTTCTCCCTGTGTATTCCTTCATTTCCACAGTGAACCAAAGATTTCTATTCTTCTTGGCACTGCATTGAGCTTTTTTGGCAGTCTGAGAGATCTGAGCAGGGTAGGAAGCTGATGGTAGTGAGTTGAGAGGGATAGCATCTCAGACACTTCCTGATAATAGACACAATAATTTACTGGCATTTATGATGTACCAGGTGCTATGCAGAGTATTTTACATACATTATCTCATATAATCCTCACAATTATTTTATTAGGAACATATTATTTTCCTTAACACACAGGGAGAGTCTAAAGTGCTGAGAGGTTAATGAGCTGGTTCAAGTTCATGCAAGCAGTGTTGGGGCACTGGTTTCTCTTTTGCCACAGGCTCTGCTAGAAACCACTTCACTGTGTTATATGAACGTTTTGAAAAAGAAAGATCAGGGAATAAAAATGAATGGCTTACTTACACAATAATAGAAAGTATTTTCCTCCCTCAAATGTAGTTCATAGTTGCTCATTTGTGTCTGAATCTTTTGTGACCCCATGGTCTATAGCCCACCAGGCTCCTCTGGCCATGGAATTTCTCAGGCAAGAATACTGGAGTGGGTTGCTATTTCCTTCTCCAGAGGATCTTCCTGACCCAGGGATTGAACCTGCATCTCCCGTGTTTCCTGGCAGGGGGATTCTTTACCACTAAGCCACCTTGGAAGCCCCCCAAAGCTGTCCTATTTTCCTACAAATATGCATTTTTGTCTTCTAATTCATATTTGACAAAATACTTTCACATACATTTAACTCTCACAACAGACTCAAGAGGTAGGCAGGTCGGCTGTTACTGACTGCTAGTCCCTTAGAGGTGAAGTGGCTTGCTCAAGGTTGCACTGTTAATTGAACTACAGTTGTCTTATACCCTATCCTCCTCACTCCCTAGGATGCCGTGGTGCTTCCCTTGTAGGTAGCAGGCTGCTAAGCTTTTACGTGTGGAACAGCCTCTTCTCTTACAAAATGGGGGGAAATGACCTGTTTTCTATATAAATTATATAATATTATTTTCTTTCTCAATTTTTCTTTCAATATTGCAGGTACATGGCAATAAAACAAAATTATTATTGGAAATTGGGTTACACTGATATAGCAATCTTTTCATTTTGAATCCTCAGATTCTTCTGTCTGCCCTGGGTAGAATTTTCGACCAGCATGACATCTTTGAGAGGTATCTGTGATGATTAAATTCTTTCCTCATAGTATCACAAACTTCATTTGTTACTGATTAGCTCACTTAGACTTATGCTAATAAGACCAAGATGATGATGTGGCTTTGTTCACATCCATAGATACAGACTGCCCCTTGAATTTGACCATGTTTCCCAAAGGATAAGAAAAGTGAACTATTTTTTAGGGGCTCACATTTCATTTATTTTTATTGGGGTGTAGTTGCTTTACGATGTTGTGTTTCTGCTTTACAGCAAAGTGAATCAGTTTTATATATATATATATACATACATATAAAACCATTCAACTTCAGATTCTTCAGCGTTACTGGTTGGGGCATAGGCTTGGATTACCGTGATATTGAATGGTTTGCCTTGGAAACGAACAGAGATCATTCTGTCATTTTTTATACTGCATCCAAGTACTGCATCTCGGACTCTTTTGTTGACCATGATGGCTACTCCATTTCTTCTGAGGGACTCCTGCCCGCAGTAGTAGATATACTGTTCATCAGAGTTAAATTCACCCATTCCAGTCCATTTTAGTTAGCCGATTCCTAGAATGTCGACGTTCACTTTTGCCATCTTCTGTTTGACCACTTCCAATTTGCCTTGATTCATGGACCTGACATTCCAGGTTCTTATGCAATATTGCTCTTTATAGCAATGGACCTTGCTTCTATCACCAGTCACACCCGCAACAGGGTACTGTTTTTGCTTTGGCTCCATCCGTTCATTCTTTCTGGAGTTATTTCTCCACTGATCTCCAGTAGCATATTGGGCACTTACCGACCTGGGGAATTCCTCTTTCAGTATCCTATCATTTTGCCTTTTCATACTGTTCATGGGGTTCTCAAGGCAAGAATACTGAAGTGGTTTGCCATTCCCTTCTCCAGTGGACCACATTCTGTCAGATCTCTCCACCAAAACCCGTTCATCTTGGGTAGCCCCAAAACAAGAGACTTCCAAAAAACATCTATTTCTGCTTCATTGACTAGGCCAAAGCTTTCGACTGTGTGGATCACAATAAACTGTGGAAAATTCTGAAAGAGATGGGAATACCACACCACCTGACCTGCCTCTTGAGAAACCTATATGCAGATCAGGAAGCAACAGTTAGAACTGGACATGGAACAAAAGACTGGTTCCAAATAGGAAAAGGAGTACGTCAAGGCTGTATATTGTCACCCTGCTTATTTAACTTATATGCAGAGTACATCATGAGAAACACTGGGCCGGAAGAAGCACAAGCTGGAATCCAGATTGCTGGGAGAAATATCAATAAGCTCAGATATGCAGATAACACCACCCTTATGGCAGAAAGTGAAGAGAAACTAAAAAGCCTCTTGATGAAAGTGAAAGAGGAGAGTGAAAATGATGAAAGTGAAAGAGGAGAGTGAAAAAGTTGCCTTAAATCTCAACATTCAGAAAACTCCATGCCATCTGGTCCCATCACTCCATGGCAAATAGATGGGGAAACAGTGGAATAGTGTCAGACTTTATTTTTTGGGGCTCCAAAATCACTGCAGATGGTGATTGCAGCCATGAAAAAGTCTGCCTGCAATACGGGAGACCTGGGTTCGATCCCTGTGTTGGGAAGATCCTGGAGAAGGAAATGGCAACCCACTCCAGTATTCCTGCTTGGAGAATCCCAGGGACAGAGGAGCCTGGTAGGCTACAGTCCATGTGGTCACAAAGAGTCGGACATGACTGAGTGACTTCACTTCACTCCTTGAAGGAAAGTTATGGCCAACCTAGATAGCATATTGAAAAGCAGAGACATTACTTTACAAACAAAGGTCCATCTAGTCAAGGCTATGGTTTTTCCAGTGGTCATGTATGGATGAGAGAGTTGGACTGTGAAGAAAGCTGGGTGCCAAAGAATGATGCTATTGAACTGTGGTGTTGGAGAAGACTCTTGATCGTCCCTTGGACTGCAAGGAGATCCAAACAGTCCATTATAAAGGAAATCAGAACTGAATATTCATTGGAAGGACTGACGCTGAAGCTGAAACTCCAATACTTTGGTCACTTCATGCGAAGAGTTGACTCATTCGAACAGACCCTGATGCTGGGAGGGATTGGGGGCAGGAGGAAAAGGGGACGACAGAGGATGAGATGGCTGGATGGCATCACCGACTTGATGGACATGAGTTTGGGTAAACTCCAGGAGTTGGTGATGGACAGGGAGGCCTGGCGTGCTGTGATTCATGGGGTCGCAAATAGTCTGACATGACTGAGTGCTTGAACTGAACTGAACTGATATATATATATATATATATATATAGTTATCTATTATTATATGGAGTATCAATAGTGTATATATGTCAATCACACTCTCCAAATCCATTGCACCCCTCTTCCACCTGTGGTGTCCATACATTTGTTCTCTGTACCTCTGTCTCTCTTTCTGTCTTGCAAACAGGTTCATCTGAACCATTTTTCTAGATTCCACATATATGTGTTAATATGTGGTATTTGTTTTTCTCCTTCAATACCACCAAAATTGTAAACTCTGCTTTCTTTCCCAGACTCAGGCTATAAACTAGGTGTATTTTTCTGTATATTCCTCCATGAACATTTACTGAGAGGAAGGAACAAAAATGCAATATTTCTCAAACTCTGTTCCATGAAATGATAACAGATATTCTGACAAATGAGATTTCTGCCACCATGGCTGCATGAAATGCCAATCTTTTGAATATAGGACTTGTGTTCTAGGTCTCGTCAATCTGTTGCCTGTCTTTGGGTGATGTTCTCCATCAGGATTCCCTGTATATGAGGTGGCTCTCACTCATCAGGTATGAGCTGAACATGCAGAAGCATGACCATGATATATTTTCTATCAGTGTTTGCTTGGTCTTAAACTATCCATGATGTGTTTGTCACTGTTATTGGCAAACATTTCTAGCTTTGGTGCATGTGCGCCAGGCATTATTTTTAATAGAAAATATTTCTGTTTTCTTCTAATTCTGTATAGAAATGTCATGTTTTCTGAGTACAGCATTTTTATTGTTCTTGGGGAAATACCCGCTGTCACTACCATGTGACTAGTGGTTTTATCTTCATCCCCATCTTAGAGAATGGGATGTGGCTCCAGCCTAGCCAACTCTGCATCACATTCTTCCATTGAGGGGGACTGGTTCAGGAATCTGTTTATTCTCCCCAAGATGAGTCATACCACATATTAATGTTAGACAAAATATCTATCCATTCATTTGTCCTCCACTAGATACAGACATATAAGGAAGTAAGCCTAAAGCTTCTGGCAGCCACTGTGTCCCCATGAAGGGCCTCAAAATGCAACCAACAAGAGAAACACAGAACAGAAAAATGAAAAAAAATCAAGTCCTCATATTGCCCGAGACCCTTTATCATCTAGGCCTAGAGCCAGTGACCTTGAGTTTTTCAGTTAGGTAAATCTTTTTGTCTTAAGTCAGGTAGGGCTAGGTTTTTTTGTTCTTTGTAACTGAGCTGGTCCTCACCAATGCTAGGTGAGGAAAATAAAGGGAAAGCCAGGAAACTAGGGAAAATAAAGAAGCAAAAGGCAGAGAGCAGGGCACATGCATAGTATTAAAGCCTGTAGACCCATGAGTTTGCTCTAGAGCCCCAATTTGTCATTCAGTTTGCCTTTTGTTGATGTAAGTAAGAATGACATCTTTACACCCAGGCAGTCTGGTCATGGAGCATATGTTGGCTGTGTGGTTTAGTGGAGAGAGCATGGGCTTTTGTGAAAATAAGTGCTACAATTTTCCAACTATGTGATCCAATGATAAGTAAGTTTCTAAGCCTCAGTTTCATCTGTAAAAGGGCCGTTGGGGAACTTAAATGAGAGTACATGTGTTAGTAATTGACCTAGATGCCCAATAAATGTCTATTCCACAGACAAATCTACCTTTTATAGCTTTACTTTCATCTAACCTACTCATCTTACAGTGCATAACATAATGCCTTCACTTTATCTATTCCTGCCTTAAGTTGTTCATTAATTCATCAATTTTAGTCTACAGTGAGTTTCTATGAATAATCTTAGTTTTCCATTTAAATTTCAGATACTCATGTACCCATGAGATGCAAAGTAAAGACTATACAAGTGCTTGGCAGGAAGGATGTAAGCTTTGAAACTTTTCGTCTCCCAAGAAACTTCCAGGAATGTAATATAGCTTAGAGCCTCGCCAGTCTAGACAGTGTCATCTTCCTCATGGGAAGATTACTGAGACATTTGTACAAACAATAAAAATTACTGAGCAATCACTGAGATTACCTTTAAAAATTCTTGTAGGGAAAAAGATGTCTTGTAATCAAGAAGATACATTTCATAAATGACCTTGGACATAATTTAAAAAAATTTAAAGGATAGTTGACTTGGGAATATTATATTAATTTTAGGTGTATAACATAGTGATTCAATATTATAAAATAATGTCTATATTTCCTTGTGATGTACAGTACATCCTTGTAGCTTATTTTCTATATAATAGGTGGTGTCTAGTCTGAATCTGCCCATGACATGCTCACTTATCTGTCATAATTGAGGTTCTGTTATTTCTGTTTGCTTATTCTTTGAAAAGCAAATATTTTTATTTTCCTGTAGGGAGTCTTTCAAACAACTCTAGGCATTTTCTGTTGAAGTCTCTGAAACAATAGTGAAAGTCAATATTTTTCATTTCTAAGAATGAAAAGAACAAGACACAGATGTTATCACTTGAAACGATATAGTTCTTTACCTGTTGGTTTCTAAAGTGTAACTATAGATGACTGAAGTATCTAGGACTGTCAGAGGCATAGAGGGATGATGATTGAGAAATACAAAGTGGTATGAAGCAAAGAGAAAAAAATAAAGAAACACAGAAATTTCCAAATAGACTTTCCAATATGTAATTCCTATTTTTATTATGTTCCTGAATGCATTCTATCAGGTTTTTGTTGCTTATTGTGTGAGTAGAGAGGATGAAGCAGGACAAACCAGCCAATTTGACAGCCAATTCCTAACACTCTATCAGTTCTTTGTATAAATATACACCAATAAAAAAAGATGTTAAACACATTAAATGGAAATCAGTTTTTACAGCTGTGCTCAAACTAGTGGACATGATGGTTCAAAGATTCCCATAAGGACCAGTAGATTTACCAATATTAAGCTTGCATGCATGCTCAGTCATGTCTAACTCTGCAGCTCCATACACCGTAGCCCACCATTCTCCTCTGTCCCTGGGTTTCTCCAGCCAAGAACACTGGAGTGGATTGCCATTTCCTCCTCCAGGGGATATTCCTGACCCAGGGATTGAACCCTCATCTCCTGCAATGGTAGGCAGATTCTTTACCACTGAGCTACCTAGGAAGCCCTTCTCCATATTGGTTATTTATAATTAATTCTCTCTAATAGCCAAAGTGACAAAGTTCTGTTCACTTTTTTCTCTCTCTAGACACTCTTTAGCAGATTTCCCCATATTTTTCTTTGAGCAAATCACAGTAAGATCTCAGTTGCCTCTTTCTTGTTTGCTTGCCTTGGTTTCCCTTCAAGTTGGAAATTTCTTGAAGGTAAGGACTAATCTTGGTCACCACTGTACTTTTAGCAATGCACCTGGTATTTTGTGGATACTCAATAATAAATAGGTGTTGATTGAAGGAGGGCAATAAATATTGCTAAACTGAACTGAGCACAGAGGAGTTGATCTTTTAACTTAATTTATTGTGCTGCAGTATATATTTCTCATGATAATAACAATATATGCTACTATAAAGATACAGCTGCTAAAAGGGAACTCTCATCAGCCATTTTTCAACATTTCACTAAAAATGTTGGGAATTTTTTCCTCTCAAGAATTACTTAGAAATGGGTTTAAATTTTTTTTTTTCCCCCCAATGTTGGCCTTGGGGCTGGGTGTTTCCCAAACCTATTAAAGTGACAGATCCCCTAATCTTCTTCAGTAAATATTGTCATTAGCATTCTAACCACATACTTTTACTTGTAAGTGTACTAGTACTTACAAAATAAAAAATAACCTTAAGAATCATTTGATTGGCACTCAACACCCAGCAGCATTTAAAGATGAATTAAACTCTATAAAATACTTGTCATAAAAATGTACAAGCATTCCTGTCAAGTAAAAACAAACCAACAAATACCTGTCGGATATTACACAGAACATATATTTCTTTAGTTTAAAATATGGGTCCTGTGAGAGCAGCAAAGTCGGGTGATAGTCCTAGCTCTTTCTGCTATTGTCTTCTGAGCAATTCACCTTCACTTGCTATTCTTGGATTTTTCTTCAAGTGCAAAATAAAAGTTTTTTATTAAGATTTTTTTTTTTGGATGAGGATCATTTTTAAAGTCTCCATTGAACTTGTTACAATATTGCTACTCTTTTATATTTTGGTTTTTTGGCTGCAAGGCATGTGTTCCTCAACCAGGGACCGAATCTTCACTCCCTGCATTGGAATGCAAAGTCTTAACCACTGGATTGCAAGGGAAGTCCCCCAAATAAAAGATTTACATCAAAATAATTCCCAAGATCTCTGTCAGTTTTAAAATTCTGTTTTTCTTTTATTTTCCATTTTCTCTAGAAAATATTTGGGAAAAATGGTTTTACAGAGCCTGTTGACAAGCCCTTTTCTTAAAACTGTATATGTCCTGTAATGAGTCTTTCCCTGTATCCACATATCACTGTATTGTGTTACATATATTAATAGTTCTTCTAAGAGCTGAGCTTCCTTGGTAGCTCAGATGGTAAAGAATCTGCCTGCAATGCAGGAGACCCAGATTCGATGCCTGAGTCAGGAAGATGCCCTGGAGAAGGGAATGGCTACCCATTCCAGTATTCTTGCCTTTAGAGAGAATTATGTGGACAGAGGAGCCTGGTGGGCCACAGTCCATGGGGTTGCAATGAGCTGGACATGACTGAGTGACTAAGACACACTGACAACTCAGATGTACCATCACTTTGTCCCTTGCCTTTTTTAAGTCAAACCCTGTTTAAAGGTATCAGAGTCTCTTTTCCCTCTAGAAGATTTAACTCTAAGATCCTTGGATGCTTGAAGAATGCTGAGACATAGGGAAAATCAGCCCCATTTCTATTCTTTACAACCATGCTGCAGAAAAAAAAGATCATCGCATGAGCATTCATTTGTACAGCCAGGATTCTTTTTTAGGCCTTTCTTTAATGAGAATGAAATAGTCTTAAAGTTTACATTTTACTTCAACATATGAAGTTTTAAAAAGCTGAAATGAATAAAGAGCCATTTTAGAAAATTTATTACTTTGTCCTAATATGTTTCAAGGAGATATTTTACTTCCAGTTATCCCTGAGGAAATAGATCTCATATTATGTAAATTTTCTTCTCATAGTCTCATATACACTGTACCCATGATACTGTAAAGAGCTTTTAGTGAGGAAGTATGACTCTGAACCAAACCCATTTCTCATGTAAGGTTGTGCTTGGGTACACAGGTTACACTAGTGCTAACTGGTAGCATCATTAGCACAGTATGTATGGGATTTATGTAGCTTCAGTGTACTTTGTTGCACTCATCTCACACTTTAGTAAAGTCATGCTCAAAATTCTCCAAGCCAGGCTTCAGCAATACGTGAACCGTGAACTTCCAGAAAACTTCCAGATGTTCAAGCTGGTTTTAGAAAAGGCAGAGGAACCAGAGATCAAATTGCCAACATTGCTGGATCATTGAAAAAGCAAGAGAGTTCCAGAAAAACATCTATTTCTGCTTTATTGACTATGCTAAAGCCTTTGTGTGGATCACAATAAACTGTGGAAAATTCTGAAGGAGATGGGAATATCAGATCACCTGACCTTCCTCTTGAGAAACCTGTATGCAGGTTAGGAAGCAACAGTTAGATCTGGACGTGGAACAACAGACTGGTTCCAAATAGGAAAAGGAGTATGTCAGGGCTGTATATTGTCACCCTGCTTATTTAACTTCTATGCAGAGTACATCATGAGAAATGCTGGGCTGGATGAAGCACAAGCTGGAATCCAGATTGTCAGGAGAAATATCAATAACCTCAGATATGCAGATGACACAACCCTTATGGCAGAAAGTGAAGAAGAATTAAAGAGCCTCTTGATGAAATAGAAAGATGAGAGTGAAAAAGTTGGCTTAAAGCTCAACATTCAGAAAACTAATATCATGGCATCCAGTCCCATCATTTCATGGCAAATAGATGAGGAAACAGTGGAAACAGTGGCTGACTTTATTTTGGGGGGCTCCAAAATCACTGCAGATGATGATTGCAGCCATGAAATTAAAAGACGCTCACTCCTTGGAAGGAAAGTTATGACCAACCTAGACAGCTTATTAAAAAGCAGAGACATTACTTTGTCAACAAAGGTACCTCTAGTTAAGGCTATGGTTTTTCCTGTGGTCATGTATGGATATGAGAGTTGGACTGTGAAGAAAGCTGAGCACCAAAGAATTGATGCTTTTGAACTGTGGTGTTGGAGAAGACTCTTGAGAGTCCCTTGGACTGCAAGGAGATCCAACCAGTCCATTCTGAAGGAAATCAGTCCTGGGTGTTCTTTGGAAGGGCTGATGCTAAAGATGAAACTCCAATACTTTGGCCACCTCATGCGAATAGTTGACTAATTGGAAAAGACTCTGATGCTGGGAGGGATTGGGAGCAGGAGGAGAAGGAGATAACAGAGGATGAGATGGCTGGATGACATCACCAACTCGATGGACATGAGTTTGAGTGAACTTCAGGAGTTGGTGATGGACAGGGAGGCCTGGCGTGCTACGATTCATGGGGTCGCAAAGAGTCAGACACGACTGAGCAACTGAAATGAACTGAACTGAACTGAAAATTTATAATAATAAAGATGTTTTTAAAATGGTTATATTTTATACTTAAAATATTCATTTATTAACATTTTATTTATTTAAAATATTTACACCATGATCTGAGAGTATCAATAAAAAGAACATGAGTTTTTGGTAATATTTTTAAATAAAAATATTGTATACATTTAACAAAGTTTAAATTGGTAATATTAAGTTTTAAAAAACTCATTTCTCCAATATCTAAGATGGGTTTGTAAGCCACCAAAATAATAAAACTTCTAAAAACTCCTAAAGTTTTGTTCCTATGACTGCAACCATGCCCTATGTTTGGTGGTTTGTCAAGTGAACCAGTGTCCTCCTCTATGTATTCCTGTGGATTTCTGAATCTCTGGGCCTCCTTCAAACTCTTGTTCTCAGTATTCTTCATTAAACTGAGTTGTAAAATTACCCACTTTATATTCTTTTCATTTTATCACTTTCACTCTTGCAATATAAATTTTCTTACCCTCCTGATCTATAGAAAATCTCTTTTAAAATTCTATTAGTCAGCAAAATCTTTTAAAGTGGTTAATTTAGAAATGTTCTAATGCCTTCAGCTGGAATGTACAATTAGATAATCCATCATTAAATGTCCTATTTGTATTTTATGGTAAATAATAACCAAAGTACTATAGAAAGTGAAGTCTTTGGAATCAGAATCATCTGAATTTGGAGGCTAAATACATCACTTACTGGATATTTGGAACATTTTTTCACATTCCTAAACCTAATTTCTTGAGAGTCCCTTAAAGAGAAAGCAGATTAAACCAGTCAATCCTAAAGGAAATCAACACTGAATATTCAGTGGAAGGACTGATGCTAAAGCTCCAATACTTTTGCTGCCTGATGGGAACAGCCATCTCATTGGAAAAGACCCTGAAGTTGGGAAAGATTGAGGGGAAGAGTAGAAGGAGGTGACAGAGGATGAGATGGTTGAATAGCATCACCAAGTCAATGGGCATGAGTTTGAGCAAATTTTGAGAGATAGTGAAGGACAGGGAACTCTGGTGAGCCGCAGTCCATGGGGTCTCAGAGAGTCAGACATGACTTAGAAAATAAACAACCACAAGAACAAACCTAATTTCCCTCACTTACATAAGTGATAAAATAAAAAAACAGGCAAAAACCTCATAATGTGTTACTAAGAAAGAAAAAAGTAAACTATCTAGCAAAATGGCTAAGACATAGTAGGTTAAGCAGTATGTACACAGTACTCATTATTGAGTGATAACTGTTTGGCAGCTATTGGGAAGGCAATGAATAATCCTGTTTTATTTTTGTTTAGCAATGAATTTCTCAGCACTGTTGTGATAGGTATAGATTGTACCAGCCTGGGTCTCTGTTGAAAAACACAAGTTATGAAATTAAACTATGCACTTCCAGTTATGTCCAAGGTAGAGTACCTGAGAAGGTTTACATCCCCACTAGAAATCATGAAAACAAATACATTCTGTGAAACAGTTTTTAACACACTGGATATATGGCAAGGAAGGACATTCCTAAAAGAAGGAAACAAATAAGGGGAATTCTGTGGTTGTCCTGTTTCTGCCTTGAGAGTTTCTAACTCATAGAGCTAGGCAGTGACACCCAGGTGACTCCCAGTATTGAAGAAACAGAGCTAAGGTTTTGTGAAGATCAAGGCACTTAGAGTTTGCAGGACAGAGTACTGGTGAGGAGAGAGGTGCCAGAGACAGAACTCCAGGTTCTGCACTTTGTGTCCCTTAAGTATTTAGCTAAGCATTGATCAGCATATGCACGTGAGAAAACTACCCAAGGCAGGAAAGAACTAACAGTGGGTAGGGCTGGGAAAAGTACCATCCCCACCAACCAGACTGAAAAACCATATGACTGACAGGGTATTGAGTACAGTACTCAATTTTTACCTAGTAGAGAAAGAATTAACCCTGGACTAAGCACTGTTCTAGTCCTGCTGAACAGTTCTTAAAAATCAAATGTAAAAGGAGCAAAATATTTCCAAGTAACTTAACTTGGTACTACAGCAAATCTCAAACAAAGTTATAGAAATGCAAAATATCTAGCACCCAACAAGGCAAAATTTACCATGCCTGACATTCGGTTAAAAAAAGATCTAGAGCTAACACGTATTAAAATAAGCAGAAAACATGAAAACAACTTTTTTCCATATTAAAAAAAGAAAAAAATAAAACAAGTAGAATCTAGGAATACAAAGAATCAGACATGACCACAGGGTTTGCAAAGAGTCAGACACGACTGAGAGACTGAACAAAGGAATACAAAACCAAAACCAACAACAAAAAAATCTACCCTCTAGCGATGAAAACTACAGAGTTTGACTATATAAGATATGCTTATTGTTAGATTAGATAATGCAGAAGAGAAGATTAGTGAGTTTTAAGAATAACAGGAGCTAGCTATACAAAATGAAAATCAAAAGAATGAAGCATCAGAAAAGATGCATAGAGCATGACCTGTGGAATATTTTTGGCAGCCCAATACATGCATAATTGGGATTCCCAAAGCTAGGGGAGAGACAAAGAAATATTTGAGGAAATAAAGGCTGAATTTTTCTCAAATTTGGAAGAAACTATAAACCCACAGATGTTAATGAAGCATAAGCATAAGGAACACTAAGAAAACCATGTCGAGATACATAAAAATCACATTGCACAAAAACAAAGATAAAGGGAAAACCTTAAAAGTGGCTAGAGGATGGTGTGGAGGGAAACAGCTTATATTCACAGGAATAAATCTAAGAGCTGATAGCTTGTAAGGAAAAAAAAAATCAAGGAAAAATACTGTGGAGCAACATCTTCAAAAAAAAGCCATCAACCAAGAATTCTACACTATTAATGAAGATCTGATTAAAAAGCAACACCCAGTCTTATGCTGCTTATTAGAAGAAGACTTCAAATATACAAACACAAAAGATAAAAATAGAATGCTAGGACAAGTTACAGCATCTTACACTAATCAAAAGGAAGTTGCACTGGCTATATTAATGTCAGCACAAAGTAGATTATTGAGCAAAGAATATAAAGAAATGAAGAATGTCATTTAATAATTAGAGGTCAATTTATGAAGAGTCATAATGAATTCTAAATATTGATACACATAATAAAGACTTTAAAGTTTATGTAACAAAGCTGATAAAATTGCTAGAAAACTAGACAAATCTATAGTCAGAGGTTTCAATATCCCTCTCTCAGACATTACTTTGCCAACAAAGGTCCATATAGTCAAAGCTATGGGTTTTTCCAATAGTCATGTATGGCTGTGAGAGTTGGACCATAAAGAAGGCTGAGCACCAAAGAACTGATACTTTTCAGCTGTGGTGTTGGAGAAAACTCTTGAGAGTCCCTTGCACTGCAAGGAGATCAAACCAGTCAATCCTAAAGGAAATCAGTCCTGAATATTCACTGTAAGACTGATGCTGAAGCTGAAGCTCCAATACTTTGGCCACCTGATTTGAAGAACTGACTCATGAGAAAAGACCCTGATGCTGGGAAAGACTGAAGGCAGGAGGGGAAGGGGACGACAGAGGATGAGATGGTTGGATGGCATCACTGACTCAATGGACATGAGTTTGAGAAAGCTCCAGGAGATGGTGAAGGAGAGGGAAGCCTGGCATGCTGCTGTCCATGGGGTCGCAAAGAGTTGGACATGGCTGAGTGACCAAACAACAAAAATAATTAATAGAACAAACTAGACAGAATAGCAAAAAGAATATGAAAGACTTGAACAACACTATCAATCAACTTAGCTTAATTAATAACTATAGAATCCATACTCAAAAACAGCAGAATATACATTTTTCACAGGCACACAAGGAATATTTCCAAGGTTGAATATCAGTTCAATCTTACCCAGCATCAGGGTCTTTTCCAATGAGCCAGTTTTGTATAGTTCCTCTGTGTATTCTTACCACCTCTTCATAATATCTTCTGCTTCTGTTAGGTCCTTACTGCTTCTGTCCTTTATTGTGCCCATTTTTACATGAAATGTTCCCTTGTTATCGCTAATGTTCTTGTAAAGAACAATATTGCATAGGTACCTGGAATGTTAGGTCCATGAATCAAGGTAAATTGGAAGCAGTCAAACAGGAGATAGCAAGACTGAACATTGATGTTTTAGGAATCAGTGAACTAAAATGAACCAGAATGGGCTAATTTAATTCAGATGACTTTTATAATTTAATTCTGTAGCCAAGAATCCCTTAGAAGAAACGGAGTATCCATCATAGTCAACAAGAGTCTGAAATGAAGTATTTGGTTGTAATCTCAAAAATGACTGATCTCTGTTCACTTCCAAGGCAAGCTATTCAACATCACAATATTCCAAGACTATGTCCCAACCACTAATTCCAAAGAAGCTGAAGTTGAATGGTTCTGTGATGACCTACAAGATCTTCTAGAACTAACACGAAAAAAAGATGTCCTTTTCATCCCAGAGGGATGGAATGCAAAAGTAGGAAGTTAATAAATACCTGAAGTAACAGGCAAGTTCGGCCTTGGAGTACAAAATGAAGTAGGGCAAAGGCTAACAGATTTTTGCCAAGAGAACTCATAGTTCTAGTCATAGCAAACACTCTCTTCCAACAACACAAGGGAAGACTCTACACATGCATATCACCAGATGGTCAATACCAAAATCAGATTGATTATATTCTTTGCAGCTGAAGATGGAGTAGCTCTATATAGTCAGCAAAAACAATACTGGGAACTGACTATGGCTCAGATCATGAATTCCTTATTGCCAAATTCAGACTTAAACCACTAGCCTGTTCAGGTATGACTTAAATTGAATCCCTTATGATTATACAGTGGAAGTGAGAAATAGATTCAAGGAATTAGATCTGTAGACAGAGTGCCTGCAGAACTATGGATGGAGGTTTGTGACATTGTACAGGAGGCAGGGATCAAGACCATCCCTAAGAAAAAGAAATGCAAAAAGGCAAAATGGTTGTCTGAGGAGGCCTTACAAATAGCTGAGAAGAGACGCGAAAAGGAAAGATATACTCATCTGATTGCAGAGTTCCAAAGAATAGCAAGGAGAGTTAAGAATACCTTCCTCAGTGATCATTGCAAAGAAATAAAGAAAACAATAGAATGGGAAAGACTAGAGATATCTTTAAGGTAGAATATATTCTTGGCCATAAAAAAGTCCTATTAAAATTTTTAAAAACTGAGTAATAAATACATGCTCTTCCATTTACAAAATTAAATTTGAAGTAAATAACATAGATACCTGGGAATATATCCAGTGTTTGGAAACAAATTAACAAATGGTAAATAACCTATGGTTCAAAGAAGAACTCAAAAAGAACATCAGAAAGTATTTTAAATTTAATAAGTATGTGAACACAACATATGAAAATTGGCAGATGATGCTAAAGTAGAACTTAGAATGTTTATAAAAACATCTATATTAGGAAAGGAGAAAAGTACCAAATTTATTATAAAAGATCCTACCTTAAAAAATTAGAAAAACAGCAAATTAAACCCAAAATAAGAAGAAGGAAGTAATGAGTAGAGCAGACATCAATGAAATAGAAAAGAGAAAATATTAGAGAAGATCAGTGAACCCCAAAGTGGTTTTTTTGAAAATAAAATTGATAAACATTTTATCCGGACTAATCAGAAGCAATATTGCAGCACATTCAATAAAGACTTTAAAAATGGTCCACATCCAAAAAAAAAAAAAAAAAAGGATAATATTTCATGACTAAATGTAGTTTATCTTAGGGATGCAAGATTGGCTTAATATTTAAAAATCAATCAATGTAATTCACTAAATTTACAACTATAAAAAAAAATCACACAGTCATCTCTATAGATACTGAAAAAATCTTAAAACTCAGTCTCCATCCCTGATAAAGTCTCTTGGCAAAGTAGGAATAGAAAGGTACTTTCTTGGTCTGATACAGGCATCTATGAAAAACCTACAGGTAAAATCATATTTAATTGGGAAAAATTGAATGACTTTTATTCCATATCTGAATGGCACAGGGATGTATGGTTTTAGTACTTCTATTTACTATTTAACCCACTCCAGTACTCTTGCCTGGAAAATTCCATGGACTGAGAGGCTCCTCAGAGCCTGGTAGGCAAAAGTCCATGGGGTTGCAAAGAGTCGGACACGAATGAGCGACTTCACTTCACTTTAAGATATTATAGTGGAGAAGTCAATGGCAACCCACTCCTGTACTCTTGCCTGGAAAATCCCATGGGAGAAGCCTGGTAGGCTGCAGTCCAGGGGGTCGAGAAGAGTCAGACACGACTGAGAGACTTCACTTTCACTTTTCACTTTCATGCATTGGAGAAGGAAATGGCAACCCACTCCGGTGTTCTTGCCTGGAGAATCCCAGGGATGGGGGAGCCTGGTGGGCTGCCGTCTATGGGGTCACACAGAATCAGACACGACTGAAGAGACTTAGCAGCAGCAGCATTAACAAGATATTATAGAATGTATAATAAGATAAAAAAGAGAACAAAAAGGTATCAAAATTGGCAAGAAAGTAATATAACAGTCTTTGCAGGTAACATGGCTGTCTATGTAGCAATTGCAATGGAATTAACAACAAAAAAAAATCAACTGGGTTTAATAATTGGGTTTAACAATATTTCAGGATCCAAAATCAATATATAACTATCAAGTTTATTTCTATATATTAGCAGCAAATAATCAGAATTTTTAAAAGAATATATACTAACTATAATA
>SJYQ01000460.1:1187960-1222096 GCA_006410935.1 Redunca redunca
GATGAAAATGTATATAGGCATAAATAGACAACTGATTTTTAGCAAAGATACAAATACAATCAGTGGAGGAAAAAATAGTCTTTTTAACAAATATTTTAAAAACAACTGGATATCCAAATTAAAAAAAAAACAAACAAAAAGCTTCAGACGATTCCTTGCATCATATTCATAGTATAACTCAAAATGAATCTTTGTCCTGAATGAAGACTCTAAAACATTTCTAGAAAAAAACAGGAAAAATACTTTTGATTCTGGGTTAGGCCATGATTATTTAGTTACAACACTAAAAGCATGGTTCATAAAAGAAAACATTGATAAATTGGATTTCATCATAATTAAAACATTTGCTCTTCAAATGACACTGTTAAGGGGATATAAAGACATACCCACAGACTGGAAGAAAACATTTGCAAAGCATATGTCTAATAAAAGAACTTGTCTCTAGAACATATGAAGAAATCTGAAAACTCAATAATCAAAGACAAAAACCCAGTTTTTAAAAATTGGAAAATGATTTGAACAGACATGTCTCTAAAGAAGATATGCAGATGGAAAGTTAGCATATGAAAAGATGCTCAACATCAATAGGCATTAGAACCATAATAGGCTTAAAACCATAATAAAATAATAATATGTGTCTATTAGACTAGCTAAAATTAAATAGGACTTAGGATCCCAAGAATTGGTAAGGATGTAGAGGAACTGGCACTCTCACACAGTTTTGATGGAAACTTCAAATAATACAATCCCTTTGAAATATCAATAGTTTGGCATTAAAGAAAAAAATAGTGAAATAAACACCTACTATATGATCTAGCATTCTACTTCTAGACATTCCCACAATAGAAAATAAAGCATATACCCATACAAAGACTTGTGTGAGAATGTTTAAGACAGTTTTATTTGTAATAATCAAAAACTGGAAACAGTCCAATGTCCAACAACGAATGGATAAATTATACAGTGGTATATCTATATAATGGAGTACCATTCAGAAATAAACATGGAATGAGCTAGGATACATGCTGCATGGATGAGTTTCAAAATAATCATGCAGAATGAAAGGATTCAGACAAAAGAGAATACATGTTGAACAATTACATTTATATCTAGTCCTAAGAAATGCAAATTTAAATATACTGACAGAAAGCACAATAGAGATTTGTCTGGGTGAGGCTGGTGCAGAAAAGGTCTAAAGGAAAGAAATACAAAGGAACATGAGGAAAGTTTTGGAATGATTGGTATGGGCACTTTCCCAACTATACCAATAGCATCACAGGTATACATATGTTAAAACATCAGATTGTGCACTTTAAAAATGTAGAGTTGGTTTTACGTCAATTACACCTTGATACAGCTGTTCAAAGGGATTAAAGTATTCTTAAATATGACTTGGGAAAATGTTAATAGTTATAACTTAAATCCAGAAAATAATTTACTTGAAGCAATCACTTCTTCATAGTAGATCAGCATGACAAATGGTGATGACGAAAGGGCATCTCACATTGCCCTTTCCTTCATTACTGTGCCTTCTCTAGTGACTATTGCTGCCTTTAAAAATCAGGTGAATGACCATGGCTTTATTATTAAGAAATATCTTTAGCTCTGCCCATTCTTGACCCTTGACTTGAATAGCATCTACCTGTATCACTTCTAGCCCCTGGGGGAGCCACCTTTGCTCCCATTGGGGTTTACCACTGCTAGATCCTCTCCAACCTACGTGGCCTTCTTTGACTCCAGGGAACTTTGTGTCTAACTCTTTCTTCCCAGCCTTGTCTTCCTTCTAGTCTGAGTGTAACAGTATCTCAGATACCACTGGCTGACAATCTTTCAGCTTTTGCTCCCCCAGTACCTCCCAACACATACATCCTTTATTAGGAAAACAAAACAAAACAAAACAAAACTTTGAGCATCAGAATTGCCTGCATGGCTTGATAAGGCATAGAATGCTGGGTCTCACTCTCAGAATTCCTGATTCTGTAGATTTAGGAGGGGCTCAGAAATGTGCCTTTCTGACTGGTTCCCAGATAATGGTGGTGTCCTGGCCCAGGGCTATGTTGAGAACAAGTGGTCAGACACCACTGGCTTTGAAGTTTGATAGAGCGGGGTTCAAATCCCAGCTATGTATCTGAGGGTAGTTTATACACTTTAGTCTCAGTTGTCTCCCCTGCAACGAATGAGAGCTGGTGGCACTCTCAGTAGTTAATTATTATTATCAGGCCAGTCATTAAGGAAACATGAAAAAGGGAACTATATCCCTCAGCACATGCCATCAGCAGACATGTCAGTTCATTTCAGCCTCCCAGCGTTCCTTGCTCCCTTCCTCATCCTACAGGCACCTGACCTAGGTGTTTTCTCCTTGGTCCAGTATCTTTCTATGGTCTCCCTGTTATCCTGGGCTTGCTCTTTCCCACATTTAAACTAATTGGGCCTATGTCGGATGATCTAGTTATCTGATAAAGCCAAGAAAATATATGTTAGTTAAGTGCTGTCATTAATACTTGATGTACCAGCTATTCTTTCCTCAAGTTTTTAGTGACATTAATTATGAAATTAAAAAAAATAAACTTATGAGCATGAAAATATGTATGGATGTTTTCAGGGACATGTACATTGACAGGCTAGAAGAGGCACTAACTTTGATGGGTTGAACAAGCTCTTGAGCATATCTCAGATATCTGCATGGGGGCTGACTGTTTCACTCAGTTTAGCTATTGTACTTACTAGGACTATTAAAAACAATCCAATTAAGTTTTTAGCCATCAACCTTCAGAATTGTGGCCTGAGAGGCTTTCATGTCATCCTGTACACTGCAGCTTTCCTCCTCTGCTGCTTCTCATTGTCATCTCTCTCCATTCTTAAAGAAATCATCAAATCAATGCAGGAAGGATAAAACAGACATGGAAAATCCCCCATCTTAAACACAGGACATCATTTCCTTTTAGATTCTGCATATAAGGGATGTCATATGATATTTCTCCTTCTGTCAAAGAAATGATACAAATGAACTTATTTACAAAATAGAAACAGACTCTGAGAGAACCAACTTACGGTTGCCAGAGGAAAGGATGGGAGGAACAGATAGTTATGGAGGTTAGGATGGACATACTGCAGTGTTTAAAATGGATAACCAACAAGGTCCTATTGTATAGTACAGGAAACTCTGCTCAATATTATGTGGCAGCCTGGATGGGAGGGGAGTTTGGGGGAGAATGGATACATGTATATGTATGGCTGAGCCACTCTGCTGTGTACCTAAAACTATCACAACATTGTTAATCAGCTGTACTCCAATACAAAATAAAAAGTTAAAAAAATTAAATTAAAAAAAAATAAACATAGGACATCAGCCCCTAGTACCTGCCTAGTACCCCCTATTTCAAATTTCCACACAGTAAGTTGGAAAGAGGCAGGTTTTTAAGATTTGGATACAACACTGCCAAGTATTTTGTTATTTAA
Source organism: Redunca redunca (assembly GCA_006410935.1). Taxonomy (NCBI): domain Eukaryota; kingdom Metazoa; phylum Chordata; class Mammalia; order Artiodactyla; family Bovidae; genus Redunca; species Redunca redunca. The sequence continues at coordinate 1,191,420 of SJYQ01000460.1, forward strand.
TGACATTGGAAACTAACTGAGCTTAGCCATCCAGAAGGCAGGTGTGTTGCTCTATGGACCTTTCTGCAGAATGCATAAAAGTGATGGGTGAAAGGAAGAGAGGACTCAGGCATGGCTGGTTATCTACCCTGACAAGCAGCCACATTTACGGCTGCTCTGTACCATCACCTTGTACAAATGAAGCTTGTGTAAGCAAAATGAGTATGCATGCAGGAACTTCCCATTTCCCTTTTCCCAATTGAGGGGCAACCAACCATAAATATGTTTCAAAAGAGGTTTAGCATTTCTGATAGACTGATTTGAAGCAGCTCAGAGCTACATTTAAATATCAGAGGTCTTCCTGCAAGGGCTTTCTACCTCAGCCACAGCCATCCTTGGAGAGATTCCCCATCACTGTATGCCAGAAAAGGTATTGGTTAGCAAGTTTCCTTTGCCCCTGTTTTATGCCATATTTCTAATAATCATCTTTTTTGGTTGCAGTTTGGTTTTTTAATGTTATTTAATGCAAAGGGTTGACTCATTGGAAAAGACTCTGATGTTGGGAGGGATTGAGGACAGGAGGAGAAGGGGATGACAGAGGATGAGATGGCTGGATGGCATCACTGACTCAATGGATGTGAGTTTGAGTGAACTCCAATTGGTGATGGACAGGGAGGCCTGGTGTGCTGCAATTCATGGAGTCGCAAAGAATTGGATATGACTGAGCGACTGAACTGAACTGAATCAACAATTATTGTTTTAAATTACTAAAAATTAATATGATTATATAATAGATACTATAAATCAATAATTATTGAACTTATTATTTAATCAATAATTACATATTATTCCCTGCAATCAGTGCTCCCTCTGTCCCAATATCAAGCCCCATTTTCTGAGTCTGTTGGCCAAATGTTGACAAATCACAAATTCATTCAATGCTAGTGGCTTCCTTAACTGGTAAGCAGCCCAATCCCTATTGCTAGATAAAATATATCATTATAGGTAATACTATAATGACATACATACATATATACATATGTATATGTATATGTATACATATACATATGAACATATGAAAAATATGAACATGCAGTCACAATTTCCCCTGGCAACCAGCCTGTCTATACCAGATCAACTTGAAATGCCTTCTATCAGTATCTCTACCACGAATCCCAGTGGACAATGAAAGCAAACTTGATTAGGAAAAACATGCTCCTTCCCATCGTACAATGCCTCCTAAACTCTCCATTTGAGAGCTCTTCTTTATGAAGTAGAAGACTGATACTTTTACAAAGAGAAGTTAAAAGAACTCAAAGAATTTTCTTAATTTTGGCTCTGCTGAAAGCACAATACGGGTATATATTCATTCATTGATTCACAAACATATATTTGCACCTATAATGTGTTGTAGGTAGTGGGAACACAACAGTGAACAAAACAGACAAAAATCTTTGCATGATCTTTGTACTTCTGTGAGCAGGGGTGATAAGCAATGAAATAAGTAAAACATATACCATTCAGGAGGGCAGTTGGTGTGATGGAGAAGGAGAAAGCAGTGGCCAAGACTGCAAAGTGGTGATCTGGGGTGTTACCTCAGAGCTCATAGCACATAGGGAGATCAGAGCCTCGGGCATGAGGGGTGTCGTGGTGGTCCTGGGCTCTTGGCGAGGTCTGAGCTAAGCAGGAAGAAATCACTCCTAAGTGTCTCCAGCTGACAAGGAGGGTGAGGCTGTGACTGCTGGCCAGGTAAGTGTCAGGATGTTTTCAGGAGGACCCAGAGTTCTGGATCCCTTCTTTACCAGTGATATGGGATTTAGAAGCCCAAGAAGTTTGGTCTTATCTGTAAGAAAGGGAATCTGTGCCTCAGAGGTGAGTCTGTTAGATGCCCTTGCTTCAGATCTCTGAAACTTCTGTGGGAGTTAAAGTAAATTATACCTTCCTGGAAGCCCTCTAGGCTCATCTTGCCAGGTGCTTTTGAAGACATTCAAATTCAAAACAGGTCAAGGAATGCTATTTGCACGGCAACTTTGTTTTATTTTTGTCTGACTGCACAAGGTTTACATTAATTAGTGAAGGGAAAAGGGTATGGGGCCAAATATAGCTTGTTCTGTGTCTGAAAAGCCTGAGCTTCTATATGGCAAAGACTTGAGGTGAAGGAGGGACTTCCTAATGAGTTGACCTCAGAAAGGAGGTTTGGATGAAGGGAAACTCTCCCTTACTCTGTGTGTTCATCATCAGCAGTGATCCATTGGTCTCTGGGGCCTTCTGAGAGCTACATGGATATCTGGGCTGCGTGAGGGAGAGTGTGGGAGTCATCATGGACCGGTGGCTCCACACCCCTGAGATGATCCCTTGTGTAGTTCCCGCCATGGTCAGTGATTCAAGTTTCCCTTAGAAAAGAGTTGGCAGGACCGAATGTCTTGGCTTCCTTGTCAGACCTCATTCACTTAATTACTCCTAGAAATCAAATCCAACTCCCAAGGAACCTGTTAGTGATCCCCATTGCCCCTTTGCCATCATCCACAGTTGAGAGGTATTTTGTTAGAGATTACTGTATACAATCCTAGAAGTCAGCACTGTTCTACAAAAACATGGTTGAAGAGAGTCTCATGAATGAGAGGGAAGGTGGGATTAAGAATGGAATGCATGGGTAGTTCTGGGAGCTATGTTCAGCACTCTGCCAAGCTACGTTCTTGAACTAGATTACCTTTGAGGTTATCTGAATGTGTAAGAACAAGATATTCAATACAAGCATGTGCATCACCCTTCCTCCAGTCCCTCAGAGGCCCTGGGGAGTGATACCCTGGACATCAAAGTACTACATGGCGCTCCAAGGAGTGAGCTCTGCTTCTTAATGTATGCTTAAGTGTGTGTTCTGTGGGAGGAACAGACCCAAATGTTTCCATGGGGAAAAATAGTCCCTATGCATTTTCTGTATTTTGAGGTGAAAACACAGAGAAAAATTCTCATTTTTGCATACGTTGTCTTTCTTCCTTTCATTTTCTGAAGGACTGGGTTGCCCTGATAATTAAAGAAGAGATGTTATTAGGAGGAAATGAACGTAGCATTAATTTTCATTGTGTCAACACTGTAAAATAATCTTTTTGAAATCTAATTTGCTGATGAATTAAGAGGGAATCCTGTTGGCTTTAGACAACATAAATGTAAATATTTCCTTTCATATTTTGGAGTAAGTTTCATGAAAGCAGTGGGAAATTATTGTTTGTAGCTCATTAAAATGTCTGTTAATAGTTACTCTGTTTTGACATCTACTCTATACAAATATGATAATTCTGACCTTCAGTTATGGAGTCAATGAAATGCAGACTTTGAAACTGCCCTTCATAGGATGTGCTTTCATCATGAAATATTTCATAGACTCTATAGCCAATAGATATGTGCAAGTGCCAAAAAATTTTTCTTCTTCAGTGTGTTTGTTTAATGTCTCTGTTTCACTTGTTACTGTCTACCTAAGAGGAAGTGAGAAAATATCAAATTGAGGTGAAAGACTAATTTTCACACTTAAAAGGCTGATTTGCAAAATAGCTTCATGAAGATGTAAATGGATAGACTTAAGTGAATATTTTAATCCTAATAAGTACATAAAATGGGCAATGAAGTTTTCCAAATTCTTTACAAAGAATCTCATAGTTAAAGGAGCTGAAAGTCAAGTGGTGGAATTATTAGTTGGTTCATTAATTATGGAGTAGAAGTTATTTCAAAGAATAAGTATAATTTCTAATAAGAGGTATGTTATTAACTATACAACTAAATATTTTTTGTGTTACCTTTTAAAGAATTTTTCTAGTTTCTCTTTCAAATAGTAATTTTTAACCATAGGGATCATAAATGTTTGTTACAGGAAATTTAGGAACTATGGACTAGCAAAAGAAAGAAAGCAAAAATCATTTATTAGCCTACTGTTCAGAGATATACACTATTTTAATNTAAGTTGTGTCCGACTCTTACGTGATCCTGTGGACTGTAGCCCACGAGGCTCCTCTGTCCATGGGATTTCCCAGGCAAGAATACTGGAGTGGGTTGCCATTTCCTCCTGCAAGGGATCTTCCTGACCCAGGAATCGAACCTTCGTCTCCTGCAGTGTGGGCAGATTCTCTAACATTGTGTCAACTGGGAAGCCCAGAGAGATATGTGCTCTTAAATTTTTTTCTCTACTATCTTACTAAATTTTCTTTATAGCAGTTTTTAGTCTATTTTCTTGGATTTTTCAAGTATATTCTCATATGTAAATGATAGACATTCTGTCTCCTGACCTTTTTTCCTCTGACTTCTTTCTTTTCTGATTATATTAGCTAGTTCATGCCTACTATCTATTTGAATCTTCAATAATAATGTAGAGCTTTGTCTTGTTCCTGGGCTTATAAGAATGCCTCTAATGTTTATGTATTAAGCATGATTCTGTCTTTTAGGGCTGAGGTAAACGTATTTTAATATATGCCCTTAGTCTTATTTTATTAAATGTTTTAGTCATCTTTATATATAAATGGTGAAGAAGGAAATGGCAACCCACTCCAGTACTCTTGCCTGGAAATCCCATGGACGGAGGAGCCTGGTGGGCTACAGTCCATGGGGTCACAAAGAGTCGGACACGACTGAGAGACTTCACTATACATAAATGGACTTCTCCTGTAGTTCAGTGGCAAAGGGTCTGCCTGCAATGCAGGAGATGCGGGAGAAATGGGTTCAATCCCCATCCTTTAATTACTCTTCTGATCACTGTATCACTGTTAAAAATTTTGGTGTATATTGTTACAGAACTTTTCCTATGCTATATACAAAGATAACAAAGGGTTTAAAAAGTAAAAATCTAATTTGTTAGTGAGCTTGAATAGTTTTTATATTTTTTGAACATTTATATTTTGCTTGTGAACTGCCTGTTTGTGTACTTTTCTGCTGGTTTTATTCTCAATTTGTAAAGATTTAATATTTTAAGGAGGTTAACTCTTGTCTCTCCCACATTTACCTTCACACTTTTACTCCCTAAAAGCAATCATTGAATCACTGCTAATATTCTATCATGTATCCACACTTGGCTCTTTATGTACATACAAATTTAATATCTATTTAAAATTGTGTATCAGTTAAAAATTAAGATGTTTAAATATATCACTTAAAATGTATATATCATATATATACTACAACACCATATTATATATAAAAAATGGATAGTCTACTCTTATACTCCTTGTTTATTTTACACAGCAGTGAAAAATATCAGGCTGCAATATACTTTTATTACTCCACTGAAGTATTATTACATTTCTCCCACCTTTAAGCTCTTAAAATGCAGTGGAAATTTAGTTCATAAATGTGGGATGAAGTACAAAAAGTAGAACTATTAACTTCAAATTACATGAACATTTTTGATAGTGCCTTCTTAAAAGTTGTTCCAGCATTTTCTCAGCTCTTGGTATCTTTGCTGTTTTGAGGTATCATCAGTCTCAAATTGTTATCAATACAATAGTGGTATTTCATTGTTTTAATTGCTATCACTCTGATCCCCTGTGAGGTTTCTGTGTTTTCATATGTTTACTAGACAGTTGGTTTTCTTCTGTATAATTTTCTTTGTATACCCTTTGCCTGTTTTCTTCCATGTGGAATTGTTTTTTCTCTTATTTATCTCAAGGACCTCTTTGTTTATTAGGAATATTAACATCATATGTGTTGATACATAGCACCGTTGTAGCTAAGCACCTTTAGAAGGCATTGGATAGCTCCAAAGTCCTTTCTCTAATTTGTGCACAGCCCATCCTTTGCTGTCTTCTTTTACCTTTCAGCCAGTCTATTTCCTTCTTTATTTGTATCACTACTAAACTGGAAGAGAGTAAGGGATATGAAATTAAATATTTGAACAGGGGCTTGTGACAAATTCAGTTTAGTTGAAAAGGATATGAAAACTCCTTATTTAATGTTTATGGAGGGTGTTTCCTGTCTATTTCAGTTTTTCATGATGTGACTTTTTCTTCCAAATCATGGATATGACTGACTATTTATCTCAGTGAAAGTACAGAAAACTCACTGACATATTGGCAGATGAAATATAAAAAATGCAGTTAGTCATTTGGATGATCTAATGACTAATGAATGGTCAGTTACCAAATATTTGAAATATTTATATGATACTCCAAAATGGAAATATTTTCTTTATGTAGATGCTGTGCTAATCTTTTTTTCATATTATAAAAACAAAAAACATAAAGAATATTAATTCCCATGGAAAGGACTGGAGCTGAAAGATAGGCCAAAGTCAGAGTCTTGGTGGAAGAAAAACAGTCTAGAAATGTTATATCTTTCAGGGAAGCATTTGGATTGTAAGTTCACGAAGATGTATAGAGGAGGGAGAAGCAAATGCTTAATAAAATTTTTTAAAGCAATAAATTCCAACATCAATCACTGTAATCCTCCCCCCAAAAATTACTTTTCTCTTTCTCCTCCTGATTTGTGTATGCCCAGCTATTCACATATTTCCTTATATGTTTCTATTTTACTCAGACTAAATTGATAATGTCTTCTTGGTGCTAACCTAACTTTAATAAGAATGGGGTATATTTTGTGGATTGGCTATACTCATTGTTAGCCATTGGAAAATCTTGCTTGAGGTAAACACTGAGTGTTAGTCTCTCAGTCATGTCTGATTTTTTACAACCCCATGAGCTGTAGCCTGCCAAATTCCTCTCTCTATAGAATTTTCCAGGCAAGAATACTGGAGTGGGTTGGCGTTCCCTTTTCCAGGGGATCTTCTGACCCAGGGATCAAACCCAGTTCTCCTGCATTGCAGGCAGATTCTTTACTGTCTGAGCCACCAGGGAAGACTCATTGAGAGCCAGGAAATGAGACAAGGAAACATGGAGGCCAAGAAATTAAAAAATACTTTTTTATATCATTAGAGAAAAGTTTTAGAAGTATATTACTTTATATTTATTCTTACAAATTACATATTATAAAGGCTAAAGAGACCATCATTATTTACCTAGGGATCAGATTACCTTGCATGTACAATATTAAAAATATTTATTTTTAAAGGCAATTGCTACATTTTACTCTCTTCTGGGAAAGCTTCATTTACCTACATGTATATCACTGTACTTCCTTTTTTTCCTCGGTCTTAATCTGAGAATGATGATTTTTATATTAACTGAATATTGTTTATAGTAGATTCTATTGCTTTAAACTTTCATTTATATCTTTAATGTCTCTTGCTCTTGGCAAGTTATAATTCAGGAAGGCAGAAAAATCAATCTTAGCATGTGGAAAGAAAGTATTTAGCAGCCAAGATAGTTGGCATTTATGCAAGTTAAATTTTTTCAGCATTTTTGAAGATTTAAGATAATGTAGAAAATATTATAGGGATGTTTACAAATTAGGATGTACAGCCTATACCTTCAATCCATAGGGTAGATTTTTATCTTCTTGTTGCTTTTCAATATAGGAAAATAGTACCATACCTTAAAAATAGTTTATATGATGCTAGGCAAATGAATCTTGTCATTTGGAATAAGATAGTCTTATCATGTATTGGAAATTTAAGAAATTGTTCTAGTTATACTCTTTTACAGTACACACTTATCACCCCTTTGGCTCTTCTACACCTGGGTCATCTGTTTGCATCTACTGAACTAAGAATGAGAGCAAGCAAACCTTGGGGCTCAGTCTATTTGCTCAAAAATACTGGTACCACTGGACCACTGGTACCACTGGTATACTAGAAATCAGATTGGTTATATTTTTTGTAGCCAAAGATGGAGACGCTCTAAACAGTCAGCAAAAACAAAACCAGGAGCTGACTGTGGCCCAGATCATGAATTCCTTATTGCCAGATTCAGACTTACACTGAAGAAAGTAGGGAAAACCACTAGCCTATACAGGTATGACCTAAATCAAATCCCTTATGATTATACAGTAGAAGTGAGAAATAGATTCAAGGGATTAGATCTGATAGACAGAGTATAGACAGACATAGCCTCAAGAACTATGGATGGAGGTTCATGACACTGTACAGGAGGCAGGGATCAAGACCATCCCTAAGAAAAAGAAATGCAAAAAGGCAAAATGGTTGTCTGAGGAGAACTTACAAATAGCTGTGAAAAGAAGAAAAGCAAAAGGCAAAGGAGAAAAGGAAAGATATACCCATTTGAATGCAGAGTTTCAAAGAATAGCAAGGAGAGATAAGAAAGCCTTCCTCAATGATCAATGCAAAGAAACAGAGGAAAACAATAGAATGGGGAGGATTAGAGATCTCTTCAAGCAAATTAGAGATACCAAGGGAACACTGCATGCAAAGATGGGCTCAATAAAGGACAGAAATGGTATGGAGATGACAGAAGCAGAAGATATTAAGAAGAGGTGGCAAGAATACACAGAAGAGCTATACAAAAAATATCTTCATGACCCAGATACTCACTATGGTGTGATCACTCAGCCAGAGCCAGACATCCTGGAATGTGAAGTCAAATGGGACTTAGAAGGATCACTATGAACAAAGCTAGTAGAAGTGATGGAATTCTAGGTGAGCTTTTCAAATCCTGAAAGATGATGCTGTGAAAGTGCTGCACTCAATATGCCAGCAAATCTGGAAAATTCAGCAGTGCCCTTAGGACTGGAAAAGGTCAGTTTTCATTCCAATCCCAAAGAAAGGCAATGCCAAAGAATGCTCAAACTACCGCACAGTTATATTCATCTCACATGCTAGTAAAGTAATGCTTACAATTCTCCAAGACAGGCTTCCACAATACATGAACTGTGAACTTCCAGATGTTCAAGCTGGTTTTAGGAAAGGCGGAGGAATCAGAGATCAAATTACCAACATCCGTTGGATCATTGAAAAAGCAAGAGAGTTCCAGAAAAAACATCTACTTTTGCTTTATTGACTATGCCAAAGTCTTTGACTGTGTGGATCACAACAAACTGTAGAAAATTCTTCAAGAGATTTGAATACCAGACCATCTGACCTGCCTCTTGAGAAATCTGTATGCAGTTCAGGAAGCGACAGTTAGAACTGGACATGGAACAACAGACTGGTTCCAAATAGGAAAAGGAGTACATCAAGGCTGTGTATTGTCACCCTGCTTATTTAACGTATATGCAGAGTATATCATGAGAAATGCTTGGCTGGACAAAGCACAAGCTGGAATCAGGATTGCCAGGAGAAATATCAATAACCTCAGATATGCAGATGACACAACCCTTAAGGCAGAAAGTGAAGAAGAACTAAAGAGCCTCTTGATGAAAGTGAAAGAGGAGAGTGAAAAAGTTGGCTTAAAAAGTAGAGATATTACTTTGTCAACAAAGGTCTGTCTAGTTAAAGCTATGTTTTCTTCCAGTATTCATGTATGGATGTGAGAATTGGACTATGAAGAAAGCTGAGCACTGAAGAATTGATGCTTTTGAACTATGGTGTTGGAGAGAAAATTATTGATGTTCCTTTGGACTACAAGGAGATCCAATCAGTCCATCTTAAAGGAAATCAGTCCTGAAAATTCATTGGAAGGACTGATGTTGAAGCTGGTACTCCAATACTTTGGCTACCTGATGTGAAGAACTTTTCATTTGAAAAGACCCTGATGCTGGGAAAGGTTGAACGTGGGAGGAGAAGGGGATGACAGAAGATGAGATGGCTGGATGGCATCACCGACTCAATGAACATGAGTCTGTGTAAACTCCAGGAGTTGGTGATGAACAGGGAGGTCTGGCGTGCTACAGTCCATGGGGTCACAAAGAGTCAGACACGACTGAGTGACTGAACTGAGACCAAGACTGGTACCACTGGTGGTCATAAGTATTCTCCAGCGTTAAGATGCTTTTCATAGACAACGATTACATTTTGCTTTGGGGGTATAAGTGACTAATTAGTGGTGTTTAATAATAAAAGTTAACATGTCATACTGTTATATCACATTCAGAGTTAGTCTTTGGACTAGTTCTAATTCAGGTTCATTTTCCTTAGTTAGCAAAAAAAATATTGCTAGGGAATGGAAAAGTGATTGTTTTGCAGTTCTTCATGAAAAACTTAACAAATATATTTCTTTCTCTCCACACAGACTTTTCAGTAATACTGAAGTGTTACTAATTGATTACCTAATGAATTGAACAGTTGAAGTTCATTCATTATTCATTTTTATATTCAAAATGTACAAAGAGCGTTTCATTTGAGGACAAATTTCTACACTCACACATGGCAGAGATATAGGGTAATGTTGGGTGATATAAAATATAGTGTAACTAAGTTTGTAGAGGCTAATTTAGCATTTGACATAAACAGGAACTCTGGGTATATTATAGGTTTGGGTGCAGAATACCTAGGATGATATATGTTTAAAACCTGTACTCTAAATATATGGTCTATGTATTTTAATTCTCCAAGTATTTTGACTATGTCCAGGTGAGAGTTTTAAACTCTAAGGATAGTTTTGTTTACCCTTAATGTAAAACACAGCCAACCAGGGCCATCCAGGGAAGAGAAGATCCTCAAGGACCTGTTTAGACAGTTGTTTCTGGGGAAAAAAAATGGTCTTTAGTCAAAGAATTGTCAATCCTATTTTTAAAGATTGATTAGGAAGCTGATTTTTTCTTCCTTCTGTCCTTGGAGAAAATGAAAAATAACAGGTGCTCTTCTACTTTAGACTAACCATTCATATACTTTGTGACAGTTAGGTCTCCCTGGAGCCTTCTCTTCTCCAGGACAAATTATGCAAACTCCTTCAGTCTGTCCTCACAGGTCCTATGTTTCAAGCATTAAATCATCTTATTGTTCTTCCCTGTATCTTTTCCAATTTCTTCAATATCCTTTTAAAAGTATAAAGTCTTAAAGTTGATACTTTGCATATGTTAGATCAGGTTGAACTTCAGGAGGATATTTATCTCTATCTTCTAAGTCAGAGTGATGGTCACTATGACATGGGTCAGTTGGATGGGACAGATAGGAAGAAAAAGAGAACCCAGGTGTGCTGTTTAACATTGACTCAACAGAGTTATATGATGAGAAATAATAAAAACTGTGCCTGAAAAATGTCATAAGTGTTCTTTATAAGTCATATGAGAAGATGCCAAAATACTATGAATAGTATAAAAACAATCAGAACTGCCCCCCCTTTTTTTTTGCTAAATAACCTGTTTTTTGTTTGTTTGTTTTACTAATTATAACTCTGCAAGGGAAAAGATTAGTAGGTGAGCTTACATAATACCAGATTCTGGACAAATATGTATAACAGAGGAAGATGAGAACTGCTAATCCAAGGAAGAAGGTAAGGATTCAACATTAGAGTGACCTCAGCTTAATTAAGAACTAGACCTACCTTTTCAAGCAGATATTAGTGCACTGATAGAATGTTACATTTTGAAGATTTATGTTTTGATTGGTATACGATTGTATATTTTGATCATAAACGATCAAATCATAGCAAGACTGTGATTTTGAGTTTGTTGGTAAGTTGTCCTGGGTTTTAGCACTGCCTTGTTTTCTCTGCAGCATCGCCTTGACTGTGGGTGATTGACAGGCCACAATCATTTCAACCTCTCCATCATATAAGGGCCAGAAGGAACCCAGAAACTTATAAACCAAGTTCCCCTCCATGGTAGTTACTATGAGCATATTTTTCCATTGCAATAAAGATCTAGAATAAAAGCTCCAAACTTTCTAGTCTTCCTTATTTCTACTTAATTGCATGAGTAATTGATTTTTGTAATTCATTGATAACTTTAAGTCTTGTCTATGCACAAAGCAAAATACCTGGCATTTATGCTACTCTCTATCCTGGGTATGTACTAGGAACTGCTTCATAGCCTCCACAAAAGAGAAATCCAATCACTACAAAAAGATGGTACTGCATTCGTCCCAAAATTTTGTAAATCAACAATAAATAATAGGGAACACAACAGTCAGCTTGTAAGAGCTCTAATTCCCCAGATGGAAAACTTCATGATTCACCCATTGCTGGGTTATTTTCACTTTAAGGTGGGATAAAAATATTAATTGACCATGCCCACATTGAAAAATCACACAGGTATATCTCAGAGGGCTTCTGCATTGAATGGTGTGCAGTGGTGGAGTATCTGTATTTTGCACTAACCCATCTTTGAAAGCTAATGCAGTATGGTCTTACCATTTTTGCAGACAGGACAACACTGTTCTGGTTCATAGACTGGGTTGACACACTCAGGAACTGCGCAGTCTGCTACAACACAGTGAACTTCATTGCTGGGCTCACAGCGACACCATTCACATGGAGAGGGCTAGGAACAAATCTAAAATTAGCCCCTTTTCTCCTATAACTTAATGCTTGCACATTCATATGCTGTCAGAAGATAAAACACCAGTGTTTATATTGGCTTTATTGTATTAACTCCATTTACCATGTGTATGATCATTCTTTCCCCATGGAAGGCCGCCGGGACACCCAAGCCAAGGGTGTGTGGGTTGGTGGGTTGCCAAGTGCAGCTCAGGTTGCCATGAGCAACCAAAGCACTCATGTATGATGTTTCCTATGTCTTATGTTCCTACTTTCCAAAGAAAGGTTTGGACAGCTAATGTGTCACCTCCTGGTTTGGTTTCCAGATGCACTGATTGCTTTGCCTTCCTCTGGTAAACAGGAATGACACTGGCACATGTGCAATAAGTTTTTTTCCACTTGTCATTTTTTCCTGCAAAGAAAGGATTACTGAGAAATGAGAAAATGGTAAATGGACAGCTTTACCCTTGGTAGAAACTCCTTTCCAAGCTAACCTAAATTCTAAAGGGCATTTTTTCTCCAGTGTGAATTTTAGAGGAGATTGCATTTGGGATCCAAATGTCCAGATACTGTCTCTTGGAAGATTTAGTGAATACCTTTCATCTTGCCTGCTTGCTTTTATGAATGAACTAAAATTGACAGACTTTAAAAAGCCACTATTTAAGAGTCAGAGACTTTAAAAGTAGAATTGAACAGTGATTCATTTAGAGGAAAAAATTAAGTAGACACCAATTTTTGTCTTCACAGTACTTACCAGACAAGAATGAGTTTGGGGTTTTCTCATTCCTTTCTAGAAACATCCTATACCACAAATAATCTAAAGCAGTGGTCACTCTGTGACCTTCTCATCTTTTATACTTTCTAGTTTTTCCTTCTCATAAAATAGAGTTTGAAAATTCTGGAATGAAAACTTGGAGTTCTCAGAAGTTATACAGATCTAACAAGCCATTTGTCCCTGGAAAGTTTTGCCTCCAATTTTTTTGCCACAGTGACTCACTTGAAAATTGTGTTCATTCAAGTCCAGGGCCTTTGTCTCAGTGACATCTATCCACAGGCCTGTCTCTTCATAAACTTGACACTTTGTGAAATATCAATGCATCTTGACTCAGGCAGTCTGTGAGAGTAGAAATCTTTCAACTAATTACTTTAATTTTATCTGTGCTTTCTATTTGAAGAATGATAGTCTAGCTTTCTTATTTTAATGTTCTTTTTATTGGTGATGGTTTAGTTGCTAAGTCATGTCTGACTGTTGCAAGTGCATGGACTGTATCCTGCCAGGCTCCTCTGTCAGTGGGATTCTCTAGGCACGAATACTGGAGTGGGTTGCCATTTCCTTCTCTAGGAGATCTTCTCAACTGAGGAATCAAACCTGGGTCTCCTGCCTTGCAGGAAGATTCTTGACTGACTGAGTTAAGAGGGAAGCCAATGTTCTTTTTACAAGTTTATTTTTAATCGAAGGATAATTGCTTTACAATACTGTGCTGGTTTCTGCTGTATAACAGTGAATCAGCCTAAGTATATATATATATTCCCTCCCTCTTGAGCCTCCATCCCACCTACCCCCATCCCACCCCACTGGGTCATCACAGAATACCGAGCTGAGCTCCCTGTGTTATATAGCAGCTTCCCATTAGCTACCTATTTTATACTTGGTAGTGTATATATTTCAATGCTACTCTTTCAATTTGTCCCACTCTCTCATTCTCCCACTGTGTCCGTAAGTCTGTTCTCTATGTCTGCATTTCTATTCTTGCCCTGTAAATAGGTTCATCAGTACGTTTTTCTAGACTCTATGCATATGCACTAATATGTGATATTTATTTTTCTCTTTCTGACTTCACTCTATATAATAAGCTCTACATTCATCTACCTCACTAGAACTGACTCAAATTCATTCCTTTTTATGGCTGAGTAATATTTCACTGTATTTATGTACTATGACTTCTTTATCTATTCATATGAGCTTAGCTTTCAGTGAATTATTTTACTTTCAAATTTAGTAAATACAATAGGATTAGCCATAAAATCCACAGAAGAAATACTGCTATCTCTTAGCATGGTCAACTAGTTTATTAGTGAGTACAGTTAAGCCCTTTACCATGTGGTTAAGTATTCCAGAAAAATCTACTGTATCATCCCAAGGGCTGGAACATTCCAGGGGCTCCTCTACCAAATAATCTCAGTAAATTAAGGAAAAGTTTGTCACTACAACACATAATTTGATGAAGGAAATTCTGAGTGAGGAAACAGTGTGAGAGATGGATATTCAGTCTGCTATACTGCTTTCTGTTTTGCAAGTCCCATTGTGAGATCTTAAATTCCAAAGCAAACTTGTCAGAAGGTGTCTCCCTTTTCTTTGTTAGTTTCAAAGAAGGACTTTTGCATAGCCTTCTGCAAGGACTTAGCCTGAATTTATCGCTCACATGAGAGAAAATGGGAGCTGCTAGTATCATTGTTTCTGCACCTTGCCCTTCCACATGTGCAGTTGTTCTGCTGGTTCCCTTGTTGCTGAAGGAGAGGCTGATCTGTGCAACTGTAGCGGACTGATTTGGGCATTAAAAATCCCAAAGAGCCCCTAGATTTTCCAACGTAAAACATTTATTTCAAAGTATCTGCAGTCATTGAGAAAGATTTGTTGGGTTATTAGATTCCTAGTGTAGACTGAAGAAGAACACCATTCTGATTCAAACGATAGTTTTGAAATTAACTGCTGAGTATCACACTATATCAAGTCGCTTGTTTCATGGTAACTTACTATGAAAGACATATTGTTATTATCTCCATCTCACAGACAAGCAAATAGACTGAGAGAGGTTTGAAAGGTCCCGTAGGCAGTAGGGGAAGGGCAGGGTTTGAATTTAGGAAGCCTAACTGCTATACAGTACTGCCATGAGATGTCTATTCTGCGTACCCCCAACTGAGTTGCTTTTTTTGTCCAGTGTGTTGTACACTTCTCTAGGCCAATCAGATCCACGAAAATAACCATTAGCAACTGAATGAGTGATTTATAGAGGAAGATAGTTCCTGCTAAGAAAGAGAATTTCACTAACTAGGTTTGTTGGTAAATAGATTATTATAGAGCAGTAGAGCTTCTAAACTTCCTGCCAATGTGAGTTCGTAGAAAATTGTAATACACTAGAGATAGTTTGCCATGAGGCTCATGTTCTTGGTGACTTTGGCATCTTCAAGTCTTGTAATCTGGTAGCTACACTCATGGTAGTTATCTGGGAGAGGTAATAACAGATAATGGTCTAGTAAAGACCTCAGGGCCTCTGCCTGAAATCAGTGGTGGCTGGAAGTGTATACAATGGATTCCTGAAAAATACTCTGAGGAAGAGCTAATATTACAAGGCTTAGTCATAAGAGGATGCTAGACTTTTGAAAGGGATTTCTGAATAATGAGAATCACAAATTAGAAAAATAAAAATATCAGCCTAGCCATAAGCAGCTTCTAATAAGCAACAGTTAGAACTGGACATGGAACAACAGACTGGTTCCAAATAGGAAAAGGAGTACGTCAAGGCTGTGTATTGTCACCCGGCTTACTTAACTTATATGCAGAGAACATCATGAGAAATGCTGGGCTGTAAGAAGCACAAGCTGGAATCAAGATTGCCGAGAGAAATATCAATAACCTCAGATACGCAGACACCACCACCCTTCTGGCAGAAAGTGAAATGGAACTACAAAGCCTCTTAATGAGAGTGAAAGAGGAGAGTGAAAAAATTGGCGTAAAGCTCAACATTCAGAAAACTAAGACCATGGCATCTGGTCCCATCACTTCATGGCAAATAGATGGGGAAACAGTGGAAACAGTGTCAGACTTTATTTTGGGGGGCTCCAAAATCACTGCAGATGGTGACTGCAGCCATGAAGTTAAAAGACTTACTCCTTGGAAGAAAAGTTATGACCAACCTAGATAGAATATTCAAAGTCAGAGATATTACTTTGCCAACAAAGGTCTGTCTAGTCAAGGCTATGGTTTTTCTAGTAGTCATGTATGGATGTGAGAGTTGGACTGTGAAGAAAGCTGAGCGCCGAAGAATTGATGCTTTTGAACTGTGGTGTTGGAGAAGACTCCTGAGAGTCCCTTGGACTGCAAGGAGATACAACCAGTCCATTCTGAAGGAGATCAGTCCTGGATGTTCTTTGGAGGGAATGTTGCTAAAGCTGAAGCTGAAGAACTTTGGCCACCTTCATGCGAAGAGTTGACTCATTGGAAAAGACACTGATGCTGGGAGGGATTGGGGGCAGGAGGAGAAGGGGACGACAGAGGATGAGATGGCTGGATGGCATCACCAACTCTATGGACGTGAGTTTGAGTGAACTCTGGGAGTTGGTGATGGCGTGCTGCGATTCATGGGGTCACAAAGAGTCGGACACGACTGAGCGACTGAATTGAACTGAACTGAATCAATCTTTCCCTGAACCTGGCTTTATTTACATACCAGTTTCTCTTCCTTGTCTAGAATCTCTTTTCAAGAAACCTGTTAGTTCTTTTGTTTTTTTATTTGATTGTTTTTTCAAAGAATGCCTCTGTTACAGTCTACCTCTTCTCATTGGAACCCTCCATGTGTCTGTCCCCAGCCCCTCTAAATACTCTTCTCAAATTTAATCTACTGATCATACACTAAAGACTTCGTCTGTCATTTGCAGCCTCCTTCCCTAAGCCTCTTTCCTTTCTTGAGCTCTCCAGTTCACCCGTCATTTTCTTGCCTCATCTGACTTCCTGTACCACCACTACTTTCAAAGTCATTGCTTATACAGCAAGAAGTTCCTAGGAGTGGGCACTGTGCTCCTTTAAAATTAACATTACTGTAAAAATCCTTCACATTTATTTACATTGCTGTAAAAATCCTTCCCACCTTACAGCATAAAACTCTGAAAGGTTGGATGCTTTGAATAAACCTTTACATCTTAAGCACTGAGCTGGTTACAAATTTCCTTTTATCATGCTCTTCAATGTAAAGACTATAGATTAAATCTGAAAGTGTCCCCTGTAAAACCAAAGATTAAACAATAAAGCTATCCTTCGAGGAACAGAGAACACTGGAACAAGTACTTCAGAAAAAAAAAATTATTCTTGCTAGCTTTTTTTCTTTCTTTTAGAAATTATGATCAGTACATGGCTCCTGTCAGTTAGAGATTTGGTCAGTAAGATGATTAAATGACACCATCCTAAAACTGTATACAAGGAAAATCTTTTTCTAAGAAATCTCACAGAGTATTTTATTTCAATGAAAGTTCTGAAAAATAAAGTAACATTCACTGTATATGCCTTTACATATTTTTTAATTGAAATTAGGTTTAGAGGTCAAATTTATTTCTTAATGTTTGTACTAAGTGATCTGAATATTGTATGTGTTATGAATGTATATGCCTTCATCTTAGTTTTTTGAACATGTTATCTGTTTAAGCAGAAACCATACATTTTATCTACAGTTTCTGCTGTAATGATTCATGTGGCAAATCCAAATGCTATCCAGGCCATTCCTAGAGTTCAAGGGGTGTCCTCCTAGAGATGTATTTATTTTGAAATTAATGTAATGAAAAGGAGCTCTTTCTTAACTCTTGGTTTAGGTGGCTAGAGCTCAAATCTTCCTCCTTGGTTTTAGAATGGAAACATGGCAATACAGCCATATGCACCCTTTAAACTATGGTTTATCACTGAAGACCTTGAAGCTGAGATCCTAATGCCATTGTCTGTGACTTTTGAGAATTCTTGCAGAATTAGAATTCCAGAATTCTGGAAACAGTAGAATGCTTTGTGATTTAAAAAATGCAAAAAGTAGCCTGAGAACTGGTAACTTAGATTAGTGGAGGGGCTGAGTAACTCCAGAAAAACAAATATGTTCTTTGTGAGAATCTGAAGCTAATGTGATTATTACTAACATCATTATAAGATTATTAGAACATGTTATTGGAGACTTGCAAAGAAGTCTCCAGATATTTAGAGAAGATTGTTGCTGTTTTGTCACTTAGTCATCCAACTCTTTTGGAACTCCATGGACTGTAGCTCACGAGGCTCCTCTGTCCATGGGATTTCCCAGGTGAGCATACTGGGGTGGGTCACCATTTCCTTCTTCAGGGGATCTTCCAACCCAGGGGTTGAACCCACGTCTTCTGCATTGGCAGGTGGATTCTTTACCACGGAGCTATTAGGAAAGCCTTCCTTCTAGAACATACATCCTTATTTTGTAATCTGAATACAGTGAGACTTACTTGTCCTTTCTGGAGAAAAGGTGGGATATTTGGTCCAGGCACCAATACCTTACAGCATTATTCTTTATGTGGTAACTGTTACTGGCATTGTATGTAGAGTACCTGGGAGTAAATGGTCCCAGTCTGTAAAGTTTGTTATACAAATTCAAAGTGACAAGGCAACTGGCAGGATTCCACTTACTGTTT
Source organism: Redunca redunca (assembly GCA_006410935.1). Taxonomy (NCBI): domain Eukaryota; kingdom Metazoa; phylum Chordata; class Mammalia; order Artiodactyla; family Bovidae; genus Redunca; species Redunca redunca. The sequence continues at coordinate 1,210,055 of SJYQ01000460.1, forward strand.
TAACTTGGTAAGGCTGAAGTAACATTCTTAAAAATGAAAAATTGAAAAAATAATGTTTAATTTTGTTGATTTTATTTGGGTGGCTGTGGTATTGTGGTTAAAAGTAAATTCTCTGGGCTTTCTAATTTGTTCCATTGATCTATATTTCTGTCTTTGTGCCAGTACCATACTGTCTTGATGACTGTGGCTTTGTAGTAGAGCCTGAAGTCAGGCAGGTTGATTCCTCCAGTTCCATTCATCTTTCTCATAATTGCTTTGGGTATTTGAGGTTTTTTGTATTTCCATACAAATTATGAAATTATTTGTTCTAGCTCTGTGAAAAATACCATTGGTAGCTTGATAGGGATTGCATTGAATCTATAGATTCCTTTGGGTAGTATACTCATTTTCACTATATTGATTCTGGGCATACACACCAAGGAAACCAGAATTGAAAGAGACACATGTACCCCCAATGTTCATTGCAGCACTGTTTATAATAGCCAGGACATGGAAGCAACCTAGACGACCATCAGCAGATGAATGGATAAGAAAGCTGTGGTACATATACACAATGGAGTATTACTCAGCCATTAAAAAGAATACATTTGAATCAGTTCTATTAGAGGTGGATGAAACTGGAGCCTATTATACAGAGTGAAGTAAGCCAGAAAGAAAAACACCAGTGCAGTATACTAATATGGAATTTAGAAAGATGGTAATGATAACCCTGTATGTGAGACAGCAGAAGAGACACAGACGTATAGAACAATCTTATGGATTCTGTGGGAGAGGGCAAGGGTGGGATGATTTGGGAGAATGGCATTGAAACATGTATAATATCATATGTGAAACGAATTGCCAGTCCAGGTTTGATGCATGATACAGGATGCTCGGCGCTGGTGCACTGGGATGACCCAGAGGGATGGTATGAGGAGGGAGGTGGGAGGGGGCTTCAGGATGGGGAACACGTGTACACCCATGGCAGATTCATGTTGATGTATGGCAAAACCAATACAATATTGTAAAGTAATTAGCCTCCAATTAAAATAAATTTATATTTAAAAAAGTAAATTCTCCATAGCCTTAGTATTTGAGCCCTTTTCTAAAATGCTTTACTTACTAGTTTTGAATCTTGGGAAATTATACAGCCTTTCTGTGCTTTAATTTCTTTATTTATAAAACAAAAGAATAACAATATTACCAACCTCACAGAGTTACTGGGAAGCACATATGTAAGAAATATTATAACATTATTATTATTCACTTGCATACTTAGCTAGTGATGGCTTTCTTAAAAATAAGGTAAGAAGTGTAAAACTGGAAGCACACGACTATATTTAAAAGAATATTTAGGTTATTTCTCTTATTCAAAGTAGGATATGGTTGCAATAAAATTTTATAGGATTTGGTTTTGTGGTTTGTGAACTAATAGAATTAATCATGTCAGAAACACATTGAAGAAAACTTCTGATTAGAAGCCTTTAGATAAAGAGTAATTGTGAATGGTTAAAATGACCATTATAAATCACTCAGAAAAAAGGCAACAAATCTATTCTCTTTTCTTGAAGGCTCATCATTTATATGTCAATTCAAATGCCCTCTCTCAGAGGAGTTCTTACCTGATTCTCTCTCCAACATCTTTGTCTAACACACGGCCCATTCAGTGCTCTCATCAGATTATGAAATTATTTTATTGATTTGTTTACAATTATTTATTATTATCTGGCTTATAATTTATAAGTTTCTTATAGTATATTGTTCATTGCTGTACTCTTGGCACCAAGAAGACGTCTTAGTACATAACAGATACTCAGGAAATCTCTGTTAATGTATACAAAATTATTAATGTATACTCTATGCTTCCTTGTTTGTTAAACTGTACACCTGGGCAGTTTCATCTGTTTATCATGCATCGATAAGATTCTGATTCTATAATGTTTGTATTTTATTTAAATATTATATGGGAACTATGAGGGAAGAAGTTTTCTGATTATGATTCATGAAGTAAATATTTGGGCTTCAGCATTATGGCAATGAACATAAACTTACCCTCTAAAGGTAATTTGAAATTCATCATATCCATCATGTGGCTCAACAGTTAAGTCAATCTCCAAGCACTCCACTGACTAGACTATCTAGAAGTTGACAATTACAGACTTTTATTGCACTAGAAAATACCATGATAACTAAGATGAGAATACATGTAGGGGAATTGTTAAAGGGCCTAAGAAAAAGCCTCACTTTATAATATGTCAAGTTTAATGGTTACTTATTAAACAATTTTAGTATATTACAAAATATTTTTTCAGCAAAGGCCTTCATTTTAAACATGTCTTTTTTCTTTTTAAAAAATAATGATATTTTTATTTTGGGCCGTGCTGCTGCTGCTGCTAAGTCGTTTCAGTCACGTCCGACTCTGTGCGACCCCATAGACAGCAGCCCACCAGTCTCCCCCGTCCCTGGGATTCTCCAGGTAAGAACACTGGAGTGGGTTGCCATTTCCTTCTCCAGTGCATGAAAGTGAAAAGTGAAAGGGAAGTCGCTCAGTCGTGTCCGACTCTATGCGACCCCATGAATCGCAGCACACCAGGCCTCCCTGTCCATCGCCATCTCCCGGAGTTCACTCAGACTCACATCCATCCTGTCCGTGATGCCATCCAGCCATCTCATCCTGGGTCGTCCCCTTCTCCTCCTGCCCCCAATCACTCCCAGCATCAGAGTCTTTTCCAATGAATCAACTCTTCACATGAGGTGGCCAAACTACTGGAGTTTCAGCTTTAGCATCATTCCTTCCAAAGAAATCCCAGGGCTGATCTCCTTTAGAATGGACTGGTTGGATCTCCTTGCAGTCCAAGGGACTCTCAAGAGTCTTCTCCAAAACCCCAGTTCAAATGCGTCAATTCTGTGGCGCTCAGCCTTCTTCACAGTCCAACTCTCACATCCATACATGACCACAGGAAAACACCATAGCCTTGACTAGACGGACCTTAGTCGGCAAGGTAATGTCTCTGCTTTTGAATATACTATCTAGGTTGGTCATAACTTTTCTTCCAAGGAGTAAGTGTCTTTTAATTTCATGGCTGCAGTCACCATCTGCAGTGATTTTGGAGCCCAAGGTCTTTATTGTTGTGCGGACTTTTCTCTAGTTGTGGAGAGTAGGGGCTACTCTCTAGATGCAGTGCAAGGGCTTCTCATGGAAGTGACTTCTCTTGTAACAGAACATGGGCTCTAGAGTGCATGGGCTTAGTAGTTTCAGCTCCCGGGCTGTAGAGCACAGGCTCACTGATTGTGGCACCTGGGCTTAGCTGATTTGCAGCATGTGGGATCTTCCCAAGTCAGGGATCCAACCTATGTCTCCTGTGTTGGCCGGTGGATTCTTTACCACTGAGACACCAAGGAAGCCCATGTTCTTTCCCTTAAAGGATGACTTAGAGTAAAAACTTCAACAAAACACTCGCTGAATACTCTGAGAAAGAAAATTTGATTCCTGGAAAGTCCTCAGTGAATATTGTTGAAGAGTAAAGGGATATATACTTAAGGAAGGGATGGAGTCTAAGCGCCAAGTTTTAGCACACTATGTCAGTGGCTTTCCTTCTAAGTATAGCAGCCTTCAGATACCATGTAGTACTCCATTTCCTTGATAATGGGCAAAAATTATCTGAGAGAACATAGTTCAGACTGCTTTCCCCCAAATTTCTTATTAAACAACTATTTAAAATCTGATCTCTACCAAGGAAATGATTCTGCTTCAAGAAGCACTCTTCTTTTAGAGATAATTTATGGCATAAATTTCATCACTTTATGGAACAAATCTCATTACTTTCAGACTGTATGAGAAATTTGGAAGACTCTATTTCAAAGTTGCTGATGCCTGTCAGAAGTCTGACTGTTCACTTCATTAAAATATGCATTAAATTATAGAGTACAAGAGTATTTAACATCCACTGCCACTCCTTTAGCCAGGAATTTGCATTAGGCCGATGTCACCTAAAAAGTCAATGGATCCAGTGGATTGTAACCAAACTTCACAATCATCTAGGATAAGACCAATGTGTCACTGATTAAAAATGCTCCTCACTGTTCTAATGGGATTGTAGTAGTCTCTTCAGTGATCTGTCCCACAGATTAAAGCATATTTGAAATACTGAGGTTGTAAATCTTATCAATCTGTGAACATAGAGCTGAAACTTCTTAATGAATTTTAATACTTTTGGAGTAAATAAACTGAAGTTTTTCAATAACTCCTTTGGTCAGAAAATGTATATGACTGTATCATTTGAGTAATGACTGAAATAGCTATTCTTTCCGAGGTGTTGGTATTTTGATAATGTATTCTGGAATATTGTTTCTAGGGTGTCTGTCAAAAACTACTTTATGCTTGTTGAAAAAACAAACAATTTTTGCCAAGCAATTGTAATGAGTGCACATAGCTTTGCTTTGCTCATGTAGCTATAGTAAATCAGGTAGGTAATAAACTAAAATTCAGAAGTGATATAAACTTTTGAAATTATTTCTTCAGCATATTCATTAAATTTATATTATACATAAGATAACTTCCCTGGTGGCTCAGATGGTAAAGCATCTGCCTACAATGTGGGAGACCTGGGTTTGATCCCTGGGTTGGGGAAGATCCCCTGGAGAAGGAAATGGCAACCCACTCAGTACTCTTGCCTGGAAAATCCCATGGATGGAGAAGCCTGATAGGCTACAGTCCATGGGGTCGCAAAGAGTCAGACATGACTGAGCGACTTCACTTTCACATATAAGATAATGTATGTAAGGTATACTAAGATGAACTCCATAGCTAGCCTTCACTCAATAAATGGCAAAATTGACCATCTAGGTATCTATAAAAATAAGTTTTGAGTTTTAAAATCAATTGATTATAAGAATAACTGTTGGTACTACTTTAATGGAATACAGAATTATTAACCTCTCTACAGAGCAAATTTGCATTTACTCTGAGATAATGTAAAACACAAGAATACTGTGAAAACAGTTATGAAGTATACCCCATCTAAAATTATTAATTGTCAAGTACAAAAAAGTTTACTCATTTTTGAAAACTCATCATTATAGTTGCTCCACAACAATGAATCATATTAATGATTTTTTCCTCTAAGATATTTTCTTCTAAAACAATTCTAAAAAATGTAAATATATTTTGGCATTTGTTTCAGGACAGGCAATTCAATAATTATATACTGCCCATACTGATAAACTGTTGGTGTATAGAACCATTTGTAAAATGTGGATATTTTCAAAGAGTCTTATGACAATAAAATATAGCCTTTTTGAAAACATAAGGGACAGCATAGATAAAAATAAAATATAGATAAGGAGAATGTAAGCAAAAATCTCTCTTTAGTTGTAATAACATATATTTTTTAAGTAGGCAAATGTATAACAAGGAAATATCAGTGTGGGATATTTAAGAGGGAAAAGGGTGTTTTAGTTGCCTCTAATGTCTTTGAAGAACTCAAAGGTATAGACAAAGGCTAGTAGATTGAAGATAAAGATTTTGATAAAGTATTGGTGATGATGACCCTGTATGCGAGACAATAAGAGAGACTCAGATGTGTAGAGCGGACTTTTGGACTCTGGGGGAGAGGGAGAGGGTGGGATGAGATGGGAGAATGGCATTGAAACGTATACTATCATGTAAGAAACGAGTTGCCAGTCTATGTCTGATGCAGGATGCAGGATGCTTGGGGCTGGTGCACTGGGATGACCCAGAGAGATGTTATGGGGTGGGAGGTGGGAGGCGGTTCATGTTTGGGAACGCATGTACACCCGTGATGGATTTATGTCAATGTATGGCAAAACCAATACAGTATTGTAAAGTAAAATAAAGTTAAAATAAAAATTAAAAAAAAGTAAGCCCCCCCCCCAAAAAAAAGATTTTGATAAAGTATTATACTTGTAAAATAGCCTAGAAAAGCAGCAGCTTTTAGTCCTTCACTGATAAGCTGGATTGAGAGTGGTTTTAGTACAAGGAAGGTCCATGTCAAGGAACTGAATATTTTGAGTAGAGCCTGTATGTCTCCATGCTAAGGCTGTTCCATTTATTACCCATTTATGCAACAAGGGAAAAGTGAACAACTGCATAACTTCAAAACTTTCCTGTTGATATTGAAAAGGACAGACTGTTTATCAGTTAAAAGCCCATAATCTATAACATTAAAACAAGGTCATGTGCAGGTAGGGGCGAATACATCACTGCTAGAATTCTCCAGTGTGAGAGAATCATGTAAGAGACAAATGCAATCAGCTTTGTTCCAGAGGAAACACTGAGTGGAGGTGATGAGAGGAAGGAGAGAGGCCGATAACTCTCACTTTCTCGCCGTGTGTGGGTGATACTAAATTCAGGGCTTTTCAGAGTCTGCAGGATGGGCCTGATAGACACAAAAGTCCATTTGTATTGGGAGTGCCAGTCAGATGATTAAGAAATCTCAAAGTTGAAATCTTTTCATTTTCCATTTGCTAGTAACATGCATTTTACTTTTTTAAAAAGACAGAAATTTAGAACTAGTAAAATAAATTGCTTTATGATTACTAATATTATCATAAAACATTCATTTCCAATTTTAAGTACAAACAGCAATTTCCTACTCAACTTTATGCTTCAGTTTTTGATGCTCAATTCCTATCTTAACTTATTCCACAAAAATATATCAGATGGCTTATGGGCAATAATATGAGAGGCTATTTTAATTGAAAAAATATTGACTGATTAATTTATTGATAGAAGTTCTGACTTTAGTGTGTATCCTTTGTGCAAGTATAGAAGAAGCAGTCACAACTTTGTAATCATGTGTGAACATTGTTAGTATCCCAGTGGAATTCAGCTATAGGATAGCGGAGTAGGCACATTTGGAGCTTAAGTCCTGTCATCCAACAATGTTTTATTAGTTTGGATAGGTTAAATTGCTTGAAACTAAGTTTTCTTATTTGTAGGATGAAATCAATAATAACATAATATTAAGAGACCTCTAGTTTTCCTCACTTTATTTTTATGAGACAAAATGGAAATAACAATATTTGAAGAAGTTTGTAAATTATGCATTTTGTAAATGACTGTCATTGTTATCCTAGTTTTCTAGTTGACCGGTTGTTTATTTGTTTACTTTCCCTTCATCTATTTTCAATGGCTGTGTATTTCTCAAATTATGTTGATAAGTTATTTTTATTAAATTATGGCATAATCTGGAGAAGGAAATGGCAACCAACTCCAGGATTCTTGCCTGGAGAATTCCATGGACAGAAGACTCTGGCAGACTACAGTCCATGGGGTTGCTAAGAGTCAGACATAACTGAGCTACTAACACACACAAGGCATATTCATTTCTACTATAAATTATTTGAAATATTAAATTTGTAAAGATTATCTATTTAATTTTGAGAGCAATCTGTTGCATCTTTAAAATGTAGCACTGTTTGCACTCATTATCATTAGAATGATATCGGAAAATTTTTTTGATAATTAAGATTCTCATTTACAGACATGAAACTTCACTCTTTAATCTGAGTCCTGCCAAAAACAGATTTGCAGTGGGGTAACTTGGGCTCACTTTTTTTTGAGTCCTATCTTCTAGTTTTAATATGAAAGTCCTAGAGTCTCATTATAAAAAGGAAAATTCTTTGTGACTGTCCCTTTTCTCCCTAATGAAGTTTTCTAAATCTCAATTGTCAAAGGTTTGCTATTTTAGCAGGATTTTATTTTTAAAGTTTGGGGAGTATTAGACCAAGCAATTTTAATTTTTTTCCCTGTCCTATTTAGGAACATAAAATTAAATTAGCATACAGTGAAAATAAGTGGAGTTTCAGGGGGCTGGGCTGTGTTCTCCTCATATAGAAATAGGACTTAATTTGGTAACCACTGGGAGTTTCTACAATGACTGTGGTATTTCTAAAGCTGCAAAAAGCCCTTTATGGATCCACATTATCTTTGTTGTTGCTTTTAATTTTTATTTTCCTGATGTGGAAATTTAAAATGAAAACAACTAAATTTGAAAAAGTATTCCTGGTCAATACTTTGGCCACCTGATGAGAAGAGCTGACTCATTGGAAATGACCCTGATGCTGGGAAAGACTGAGGGCAGGAGAAAAGGATGAGATGGTTGGATGGCATCACCAACTCAATGGATATGAGTTTGGGCAAACTGGGAGACAGTGAAGGGCAGGGAAGCCTGGTGTGCTGCAGTCCATGGGGTCACAAAGAGTTGGACACGACTGAGTGACTAAACAACAAAAAAATTCCTGGTCAATCCTCACTATTTTAAGAATGTAGGGTTTTTTGTTGTTGTTGTTGTTGTTGTTGTCGTCATTTAAAGAACAGAAATGTGCCTTAGATTCACCCTTCTTTATGGCCAGTGGAGTTTTTTAAGTGAAGCAAATTGAGTGACGTAAAACATGGAGTAGGCAAAGAATTTCCCTTATGTTAGCGGTGTACAACATTTCCATAGAAGAAATGAGACTTAACATGCAATATTTCAGTTATAATTGAACAGGTATTACAGAATACAAGATGCGGATACACTTAAATAAGCCATCTCATCACATTTCTTGCATAATGTCCATAGTATACTCTTGGAATTTGGGCAGGTTTAATGGCAAGAGCACTGCAGTTAGTCAGAAGCCTCCCTTATCAATTATAACATGAGAATAAAAATCATCTTAGAACTAAATCACAAAGATGAAAAAAAAAACTCATAAAATTGTCAACAAGTATTTATATTTCCCTCAGGCACAAATCTGGTTACGTCACTAACTCCAGCCCTTTGGTGATTTCAAGTTCCCAAGCCTGGTCTTCACACTGTGAGCTGGTTCCATGTCCCTTATCTCTCTCATCTCTCACTTTTTGTCTCCTCTGTCCCCTCTGATCTGGCCACTTGGGTTAACTCAATTTTCTATGAATGTGCTTTCCAGTGATTTTTGCCAATTTTCCAATTTTGTCTAAAATATTTTCAGTGCACTGAAATCCTCACTCTTAGGCTCTTCCTAAGCTCTTTTGATTAAGTTGTTCCTTTCCTGATATGAGTTCTGGAGCAATCATCCCAGACCATCTGCTATTTGTGGTTATCTGCAGTGTTCATTTTGATAGACTAAAAGCACCTTGAGGGTCAGCTTCATGTCTTATACAATTTGGTACATGCCTCACACCTATCACCTCTCTACATGTCAGAGACATTAAAGGCATTTAATGGAATCAAGCCATGTATTATGCAAGTTGACCTGAAAACGTGTTAGTGAACTTAACATCTAATTGAGCAGATAAGATACATATTTTCATCTATTAATATAATAGGAAATATATTAAATGAAAAATACCTACCTGATTTATCACACTCTCAAAGGAGAGCATGTGGGATCTCAAAATTAAGCACATTTTTACCCTCTTTGCTTATCTATTTCATCTGAGAATTCTCAGTAAGTAGAAAGTTATTAAGTTATTATACATCAATGAAAAGAGCAAAGCCATACTCCTTGGAGACAAATGTGCAAAGAGTGATGACTTAACATGTCTGTTGTTAAGTATGTATAATACATTTAAAATAGGCAAAGTTAAATGCCTTTTAAGATTTTCACAAGTGGAAAGACATCCCCAAGACCACCTACAAGTGAAGTAAAACCTATACCTAACAGTACCCAAAGAATCTGTAACTTTGAAGAATGTGAGTTAGAATGATCTGTTGACTGTATGACTTGAGGGAAGTAGAAAGGGAAGAAGGGCTTCCCAGACAGCTCAGTGGGTAAAGAACCTGCTGGCAACGCCGAAAATGCCAGATATATGGGTTCAATTCCTGGGTTGGGAAGATCCCCTGGAGGAGGGCACAGCAACCCACTCCAGTATTCTTGCTGGAGAATCCGGTGAACAGAGGAGCCTGGCAGGCTAAGTTTGCGAAGAGTTGGACATGACTGAAGCAACTGAGCACACAGCACTGAAAGGGAGAAGAATTTGATCCTAGATAAGAAGTTGGTAATCTTTTTCTACAGAGAGCCATACGGTAAATATTTTTGACCTATGTGGGTCATATAATCTCCGGAGCAACTACTCAGCTCTGGATTGCAACCTGAAGGCCATCATGCACAATACATAATAAGCACTGCTATTTTTCAATAGCAATGAAAATTGCTACTTACAAAAATGGGTGGTGAGCTAGATTTGGCTAATAGATTGTAGTGTGCTGATCCCTTGTAACTGGCATCATTGCCATTATGTTGAATAAGTCATTGTCCATTTACATTGGTTCTATGGAACAAAAATTAATACAAATAACATTAACTACAATTTTGGAAACTTTAAAAGGACCAGACAATAAAAGATAAGCTGAGATATATAGATTTTTATCATTAATTGCCCATCAGAGTCAGATAAAGGAATAAAGGATGATCTTGGTCATTAACAAAATACTTCTTAAATGGTTTCATTGAATGCTTATGAACTTTAAGATGTTAATACATGTTCAGAGGGAACAAAAGTGTTCTGCTGTCACATAAATTTGTGAAATACTGGACTGAATACGAGTTAGGAGCGATAGTAGTAAAAATGTCAGATAGCTTTTATGAATCCCTTATTGTGTGCCAAGTAGTTTTTACTAATATCCCTATTTTAGAGATGCATGCACTAAGACATACTGAAGTAATGTGTGCCTAGTTACTTGGCTAGTAAGTAGTAGAACCTACTCTAAAATACAGTCTTCACCGTACTGTTGAGTTCTTAGCTGTTGAACCGTGTTCATCCTGACTCTCAAACAAACCTTTAAAAAATTTTCAAGTGCTTTCAGTATACTAATATATATGATCAGACACTGCATATTTCTAAGAGGTGTTAAAAGATGCATCATTTCTCAGAATTACTTGGCCACAAAAAAAGAAAATAAAAAATCCTACTAAAAATCTAGCTAGCTGATCATTAGAACAATCTGAGAAACTTTAAAATAGAAATGTAGACCATTTTGGTTGGCCCTGAAGAGGGAGAGGTCAAGGAATGTGAATTTTTGCAACACTCCTGCCTTAGATGATACTGATCATATGCCAGGTTAAGGATAGCCCTTTTTTCTAATGTCATACAGCTAGGTAATTTTTGTACACTTCATCCATTTTTCACACTCCATTCCTGTCATGTAGTGAGTGGTGACAGTTTGCAGAGTGAAAAAAAAAAAAAAATCAAGAACACAGATCCTCAGTTCCTAAAATCACCAAATATGGAGCAAGGGCAGCTAATTTAGTTCCATTGTTTCTTCCTAGTATTTTCTCTGTGAAAATAGATAGTATTTAATATAATTTTACTATGGCCTATACTATTTGGTTTAATTATAGAATTTTTCATTTTTAGGCAAAGGATCCTCTTTTATTAGAGCCTTTGCAAACTTAGGCTTCTTTTGCAAATTGACCTCTATCTGTGTCAAAGACTGATTTTAGATATGCCAATATTTTATTGTTCTTATCTGTTTGTAACTCTGGGTTGTCATGGAGATAGGTCCTGATATCACATTTCTATAGACAATTGGCTGAAATAAATTTCTGCATCCAGTATATTTATTAGAAAGAAAGATGCAAATGAGCAATAAGTCTGAAGGTCTAAAATGTAGATAAAGTACCACAGGAAAAATATATTTATATTGCCTTTGCAAATCGTAAGCTCTGTCAGCCATTGCAGTGTTTCCACTAAGTTTCTGTTGGTCTTTGTTTTATCATCTATAAAAAAGTTGAAAGTTCTTTTCCAAATCTAAAATTCTGTTGTCAGTTCTTAAAAGTAGCAAAGACTTAGATTATGAATTAAAAAAAAAAGGCAAAGACCACAATGCTTGCCTTTTTTAGATAGAAGAATTTATATATATTCAGATACTAGAAATCCAATCCCTTGCTAAGAAATAACAATGATAATCAAGGATCAATATTAAGACAAAGTTAGTTCAAAATCTCATCCAAGTAATGTTTAATTAAAAAAACAACACACAAACTTTGAGCAATCAGAATTGTTAAACTTCCTATGTAATAGTTTAATTTTCAAATTCCCAATACTATTTATTCCTCATTAGATATATGGCAACATTA
>SJYQ01000460.1:1222164-1250221 GCA_006410935.1 Redunca redunca
ATTGTATCCATCCTATAGATAGAAAGATTAAATTTATTTGAGGTTTGTTTATGGTCTAATGACATAATACGGAGAAAATTAAGAGTTGTGTTCAATAGATTGGTATCCACTTTAACCAACTTTATATAGTCATAAAATAATACCAGATAAAAACTTTTCAGGAGATAAATGAATTTTCTTGTTACTTTGGTACTTCATTCACTCTTTTCATGGTGTCATTAAATCCTTGCAAAAATGACTTTATTGTGATATGCTAGATGGCAGGCTGGAGGCAAGGAGATCAACAATGGCGATGTGTGAGATTGAAATTACTGATGCTAATCAGTGGTGATTAAAGGTCCAAACCTAAAATAAGATGACTCTAAAATAAGCCAGCCCCTACCAATAACAACTAAGCTTGAGAAAGATCACTTGGGTAAGCAAACCCACTGAGCACTTGAAATCACCTTGAGTTATTTGTTTCAAGCTCTTCCTTGAAAGTTTGGTTAAATACAACTAAAACATAAATCAGTATTTTTTTCTTGTGCTATACTTTGTAAAACATACTGTCTGATACATAAGTTAAAGGAAAACAAAACAAAAAAATATGATCAGGGTGAATAAGAAGGGTTAGAAATAAATTGTAAAGATTTTCTTAAAGTAACATTTCCAGGCTCCCTCAAATTTCACACACATATACACACACAATGCATGTATGAAACAATTTCAGTTTAGACTATATAGATTACAGACTAATCTACAAAATTTGCATAAAATATGTAGATTATGTCATAAGGTATAGGAAATAGTCATGCCATTGACTATGTATTTTGGTGAGTAAAAACACAATGACAGATTAGCCAATTTCTAACATATCCAAAATCTTGTACAATAGAGTTAAAATTTGGAGGGGAAACTACCAGGCCACTCTCTTTCCAGGTTCATCTCCTCATAGTATTGGTGAGTCAGCAGGAATGGACAGCAAAGTTGATAAACAGCTGATGACTGACCTCAAGTCTGCTGTAGTCACTAGCAGTGACAAGCTCCACAAATCTCAGATGTGGCTGCAAATCAAACACCAATCTCCCCGTGGGCACAGGGGAAGAAGCCCAGACACAAATCTCTCTAGTCATGTTTATCACACAGTTATCACCATTAAAGGCAGCATCTTATCATATGAAGGATAGCAATAAAAATCAGTGTGTGCATCTATATTTAACTAATTAAAGGACCAGCTGACCATCAATCTGTTAAAATTTAAAGTAAGAGACTATTTCATCCCTTCAGGGGTTAACTTGGAAGCTATTTATAACTGTAATTCCTACTCCCATAATTTGAAAAGTGTTGAGGACCATTTTCAGTTCTCACTGAGGCTTTTGAAAAAAATTATTTCAAAACTCCAGTCTATTTCCTAAATTTAATGTAGTTCTGTAGAATTAAAACACACCAAATGAGCACAATGTAAAAAGAATGAGAAAGGGTTTGAGGAACTTTATAAATTTAAGTTCTAAAAAAATCGACTTCTACTCTTTGAAACTGGTCAGACATTATACAAATTCAGCAGAGGCTCCCTAGTTATTTACAAAGATGGGTGTTGCCTCTAGGGAGAATGATCATTGAGAATGATTCACTTTGAGGCTGCTTGTGGTATATGCTGGGGGCTGTTTCAGATGAGCAACAGTCATTACTGATTAAGATTACTTAATCTCTGTTATTTTGCAGCTACTTGAAAGGAAAAAAAGCTATGCTTGAATTCACTCAGAGGCAATTTTAATACTAAAAACAACATGTTCTGCAAAACAAAAACTGCATATTGTAGAGTCAACAACTGTGGAATTAGTCTTCTCAATCTCCCAACAAGGACCTCAGTTATCTTTGTTGTATGAAATTATAATGTTTTCTAGGACTGACTTTCAATGGAATCTTACAAATGCCCCAACTACTTGTTAAGAACTTGTCTATCCCCTCTTGAGAAAAATATGTTTAAAAACCCCACCCATAGTCTTAAAATTCACCCATTTTCCATTATTAAAATGAATACAGGTGGTCAAAAAAACAGAAATAAAATAAATAAACAAAACCTCCCAGTTGTTAAGATGAGAGGTCTTTCCTGCCTTGTCTCCCATATTTCAGCAGGATGTTCATAGCAAGTTTGATTCCATTTAGTGGCAATGAAATGCATATAATACATACTACAATCTTCATACATTTGGAAAGATGCATTCTGTATCTCTTTGTCTGGTACAAACATCTTAGTTTCTGTGCCTCTCATATTAATAGGAACTGGTGCAATGGCAGATGAGTGGGTGGGGTACAATAAATGGCATTTCTGCAAACAATTATCCCCTCATTGAAATTTCTTTATAGCTTTTCCCCCTGTTCTTTCACATATTTGGTAATCAGTTCCCAGAATATGCTGCTTTTCATCCTTTTCCTGTATTAAAACAGACGTAAAAAAAGAAATCTCCTAATCCTAACTTGAAAAATCCTTTCTACTCACTTTTATATGGACATTAATGATGGGACATAGATTAATGAGAAAATTGGGGAACCTGTCTTCCTGTGAATGTAGCCATTGAAGAGTGAGTCAGTTCTCAATCTTAGCTGGCATCGACAATTTTTATGGGTATGATGATTTGGCAGAATACTCTGAGTGATTAATTCTCTGTCCTCTTTGCTGCTTTCCTCAAGATTTAAATGCTAAGTCCAAAATTCAGGGCAAAAACTAAACAGTTTACCACAGCATGAAAAGATTTTTTTTTTTTAAAGCTGTAACATATTTACAAAATGTGCAAATGAGAAAATAATCACACTGAACCTATTAAAAATAAAACCCAGAAACTTGATCAACTGTCTTTGGCCCATAATGGGAAAAGTACAAAGGTCAGTGCCTGCAGAGAAAGGCAGATTTTGGGCAAATCCAAATCCTTAAGTAGGGGTACTGGGTGTTGACTGCAGAAAATCACTTTAAGACAGGCTATGCAAAGCTGAAATAAAAAAAAAAAATCTCTTTCAGTTGCAAGTAGTATAATCTTCAGTGTCTGACCTAAAACTAAATCAGTACAAGTTATGAAGTATAAAAAATTCCAAAAAGGCTAATTCTAGCTGAGTGAGAGTTATAAAAATATTGAGAAAAATAAGAAATTATTTCTCTCTTTGAGAAACTCAGCAGGAGATGGTTAAGCACAGAAACACACCCGATACAACCTACATTTCCAATCAAGGTTTTCTGTAGGAAATGCTACTGTAATTTATTATTTATACTTATTTCTTAAAGAGTAGGTTCCAGAGTCATTTGCCTGAGTACACATGAAAGAAGAGAAAACCTACTACATAATGACCTTTATCTTAATACAATATTACCAGAACACTGGAAAATTCAGTTTTCAAAAAGGATAGTGTGAAAGCCATTTTCAAACCTTATATAAATAAGTGTTGGAAAAAATCCAAATGTTTATAAATGACATTATTTTTCCATCAGGTGACACATGTATAGCAATTTACATTTAAATTTAGTGATCAGAAAA
The DNA here is from genome assembly GCA_006410935.1 of Redunca redunca. Classification (NCBI taxonomy): domain Eukaryota; kingdom Metazoa; phylum Chordata; class Mammalia; order Artiodactyla; family Bovidae; genus Redunca; species Redunca redunca. Next base: position 1,225,671 of record SJYQ01000460.1, read on the forward strand.
CACTGATGTAGTGATATATGTTTTTGTAACTGTATAGCGTCAGACTGCATAACTAAAACACTGAGTGGTCGTTACAACACTTGGGATGGAAAGGCAATCCAGGGTGAGCATTAGTTAGGAAGAGGTGGGGAGACGGAGTAGAAGGTAGAAGCAGGATGTAAATGCATGCTTTATGAACAATGTATGTAATCTGTAGGGGCCCAGAGAGCACTCTACCTGAAGTTTGGATGCTTCTCTAAAATGGAGAGATCAACACATAAACAGAAACAAAGGTATTTTAAGGGAACTTTAACTTTTTATATTCTGTCTGGTCAATTATAACCTGACTCATTTTGTTCACCAAAATACATTAAATGCCTGTTATGTGGTTTACATGGTGCTGGGGTTCGGACCAAGGAGCAAAAAGAAAACATTGTCCCCAGCCTTAAATATTTCACTGTCCGGTGAGAGAGAGAGAAGTCCTTTCAGTTTATATTATTGCAATGTGATAGAGATGGTGGTAATGAGTTTATATGCTGAAGCCAGGATGGATTTGAATCCTAGTTCTTCTATGTTAGGTATGGTGTTGGGTAAGCTGTTTACACTTTGGTGCTTCAGTTTTCTTATCTGTAACACAGTGCTAATAAAAGTGTAATTTCATACTGTTATCATGAAATGTGCTATAATACACATAAAGCTCTTAATGGTGTCTGGCTCTGACTACTGTCCTTGTTATCATGGTATGAGATGCAGCCCAGGATACAGCAGTAGGCCAGTCAGAGGAGGCTTTGCAGTTGAGATGAGATTTAAACGGAGTTCGGAAGCAGTTTAGTTGGACTTCCACATGTGTGCATAAATGGTAAAAAGGTGTGGGCCAGCATGTGCAAGCACACAGGGAAGAGAAGTCACTGAGAGTTTAATAAACTTGAAGAAGTTGGTGAGAGAATCGACTGTACTAGGGAATTTCGGTTTTTATCTTCAAGACTGTCCCTGAATGTTTTTGTCTTTATACAAGCTGGTCTTCTCATTCTTTGTTTTCTGCAACAGTCCCACTTTCCCAGCCATTAATCTCTCTTCACTTCAATTAAATACTTGGCTATAAAGTAATCTTGTTTAAAAAAAACCACACATTTAACTAGGTCAACTCTATGTACAACAACCTGCATTTTGTCCCTTGTTACTCTTTAGACTGAGTCTATTCTGGTCTAGTACTCGAGTTCCTCTTTCCACGTTCTGAAAACACTATTCAAGTTTACCTCTTTCTCCTGACAATAGTGTTTTAGTAAGATTCAGTTCCCTGTCATTCTAATCTTTCTTCTTTTCTTGCTGATTTTATTTATCCAAATATCTGACTTTGCTTAAGCAGTTTCCTCTTTGGAATTTTAATCCTCCTAGATAAATTTTAATTTTTTAAGAATATGCTCATCTTTGACCTTCCTGAAGAAAAAGACAGTTTGTCTGACCAAACCTCATACCATGTTGATAAGTTTCTGGCACCATAATCCCCTTGGTGTTGACCTTCACAATCACATGCTTTATATTGCCTTTTCCCCACTTCTCTCTCCACCTTAGTTCATGCCTTCCTTGTGAGTGGAGATGTTCTCTTCTAGATCTTTTACTCTCTAATGTATGTACAGGACAACTACAGTATCTTGTCTACTAAAAAGTCCAACAAATGCTTATCAGATGAATATATAACACATAAGAATATCACAATATAAGCTCCTTAATAACATGCCAAGATTATTATGTGAAAGTTGCATGTAGCTTTAAAAATCAGCTTACAAGAGACAAGAAACTAAATTAGAAGAGAAGCAAGATGGCTGATATTTACTTAGGCATAATAGTTTACATAGATTAGTACAAAATTTAAAAAACTGTTGGAATTTTTTCAGTTGAGTGACTTTTAAAGTCAAGCTTCCATCATGAGACATAGGTGAAGACATGAAAGAATGCAGAACTCAGAGAAAATTCCTGGACGCTAGGATTTAGAAAGAGTGAAAGGACCATTTTTTTTCAGTATCTATTGTGTACAAGATTCCTAACTTCATATAAATTATTTCACTAATTCTTTCCAATATCTCCTCTCAATAGAAGTAATTATTATGATGGTCATTTTGTAGTGAATGTTACTGTGGCTCAAAAAAGACTCTTTCCAAAATCTTACATCTAAGTGATGAATCTGGATATAAATCTAGGTCTTTCTGACTCTAGAGCCAAAGTGCTTTGAGAAGTGATATAGGCTTTATTGTTAGAATGGATGTATTTAGAAAAAGGTTAAATAATTTGACAATTTTGGACAAGTATCAAATTTGGTTGGTCTCAGTTCTTCTAATCTTATTAATTTAATCTAATCTCTAGGGCTCTTAAAACTAAATCCTTGTGAAAAAGTGGTATCTATTTTCTTTTTTAAAAATCACATTGATTTAAAATCAACTATAAGTCAGGGAAAATATTGTGCATATCAAAAGATTAAATATTAATTATAGCATGGACAGATAATTAGAATGAAGGAATTATTAACTTGATATATCTTTATAGTTTGGTATGGCAAAATGGTTTTTATCTTTGGAATAAGAATCTAACAAAAACAGGGAAAACTATAGCATTTTTAGTGATGAGCTAAGTTCAAAAAAATCAGTATCTTTTATTCTTTTATTTAATTTGGTAGTCAATATTTAATAATCTCAAATTTTATCTGGCATACAACTTTGCTTGGGCTAGGCTATCTTAAAATGTCTTTTTATTCTGCCGCTGCTGCTAAGTTGCTTCAGTCGTGTCCGACTCTGTGCAACCCCACAGACGGCAGCCCACCAGGCTCCCCCGTCCCCGGGATTCTCCAGGCAAGAACACTGGAGTGGGTTGCCATTTCCTTCTCCAATGTATGAAAGCGAAAAGTGAAAGTGAAGTTGCTCAGTCATGTCCAACTCAGCGACCCCATGGACTGTAGCCCACCAGGCTGCTCTGTCCATGGGATTTTCCAGGCAAGAGTACTGGAGTTGGGTGCTATCTTGCATATTAGAGGAGAGTAACCTGATTCTAGAACAATGTTTACAGTCATTCATGTGTAAAGTATTTGCATTTACTTTTGTTACCCTATGTCAAAATGTGTCCAATATATTAAAGGCCAGAAAGGAATTGATAAATGTATGATACTCTTAATTATTATTTGATGTCAATAATGGTAATTTTACTAGATTCTCGGGTCTCTTCTCAATATTGTGCAGCAAAATATCATAATACATGAAAAAGTCTAGAATAATACTTACATATAAGAAAGTTGAATGTGATAATTATCACTGAAATTTCTCTCATGTTCTAAAGAAACTAGTCCAAATTATTGGGTTTCTTGGGTAAATCAGATCTGGTTTGAACCCACAACTTAGAATAGACTGAATGCAATGAATTGCCAACACACAGGAAGTACTCTGATTATGATCTGTTAAAACCTTTTCCCATGTATTGACTTCTTCTACCATTTGACTCTTGTAAAGTAGGAAATTGGGTCTATGCTAATAACTGAACATTCTTCTCTCACACATAAACACATTGAAAACTAGCTATAACTTCTTTTGCCTACACATTTCTGAGTATGTTGTCACAGAACTTGGTTAGATAAAATGAAAATCTTTATATCAAGCCACCAATATGACAGAAACCACAAGGCAAAACTGTCATTACATTTGAGGACATGTTAACATATTAATTTATACCTTAAGGGTTCAGATCTGGCTTGCATGAAACCCTAATTAAAACCAGTCATTAGAAAAAAGAGGCTCAAAGAAGAAGTAAAAATGAAGTCCATGTTACTTGACAACATGACACAAGCATAAAAGAAAGACTAAAAATACCATTGAGGCTGAAAGCCTATAAAATTAGCCTTTTTTTAAAACTACGTCTTACAAGGGACTATGATAAAAATTCAATTTTCTCTGGGGTCTTATATGTCAAAAAAAAAAAAATCTAAAGATAAGAGAACAGAGAATGGGAACCACGTTCCACAACAAGTAAGTCCAACGCATATTCTTAATACAAAGACCACAGCTCAGAAGAGTGTGTCTGTAGTACTTGAATTTCCATACACTAAATAGATAATTCTAGACTAAAATTAAATAGCTCCAAATACAGGCTAATAAGCCCCACACACTCACACATGAAACTCACAAAATTTAAACATTAATAAACAGTTTTTAAACAAAATTGTTTCCACTAGAAAACATATTTTGTAATAACACAATGAAATGTTTAAGGGCAAAAATAAAAGATGGTAAACATGCTCCAAATACTTCTGAAGGAAAAAAAAATTCTTGTGAAACCCTACAGATATTGGTCAACAAACCAACTGCCTATTGTACCACCACAGTGGTACTTAGGCTAACTGGAGTCACATTTTTGTAAATCAAAGAGAAATTTAAAAATGTGCTTCTTCAACTGTAATTTTAATGTCATGATCTAAGTATGTGGTGTAAAATGTTAGTGTTCAATGAATATAGAGGGCAACTCATACCTTAAATTCCTCCAAGATCTTGTAAATTTTCCCATGATATTCACAAAAGTTTTTGACTTCTTTGCACTCAGGACAGCATCCATTGTGTTCCACTTTAGTACACTTTGGGTGAATTTTAGGGCATTCTGGCTGGTCACAGACAGGTCCATCCAGAGCACAGACACATGGGCAGTTAGAATGCCCTGGGAAAAATCTTTCTCCCAACTTGTATACAAAGCCACTGTCATCCACACACCCCTTCCCTCGATAGTCATCAAAAATCAGGTTGTCGTTACTGGAGGTCTGGTCACCTTCATCAGCAGGATAGTCTTCATGACTGATGGCAGCAGAGGTGACCAATCCAGGGATGACCAATAGCAGTATGCAAGCTTCATGAATATGAAGAGCCATCCCCCTCCTCAACGGCTTCTGGATGTTCTCCTAATATTAGATATACTCAGCTCCTTCCATGAGAATACAAGAGGGGCAAGCTGAAAACAAATATTTAAAAAGAATGACTTGACATATATAAATAGAATATAGGTTCATTTAAACCCATGCTTGAGATCTGTTTATTTGAGATCTATTTGGAAGTTTTGTTATTGTTGTTGAGTTGCTAAGTCATGTCCAACTCTTTGCGGCCCCATGGACTGTAGCCTGCCAGTCTCCTCAGGGAAATGCATGGGATTTCCCAAGCGAGAATATTGGAGCAGTGTGCCATTTCCTTCTCTAGGGGATCTTCCTGACCCAGGGATTGATCCTGAGTCTTCTGCATTGCAGGCGGATTCTTTATACCACTGAGCCATCTGGGAAACCCAATTCAGAAGCTATTAAAACCTCAAATAGACTAAGTTCATGCAACTATCTGCACTTTATTATGAAGTTTGGAGGGGTGATCCTTGACAACATATGCATTAAAATTTGTCCTTTATGAACTTCTTTTACCTTGGATATTTAAGCTTTAATTTACCTTCTGAATTTCAAAGGTCTAGCTTTGTCTATCTTGTAATAAGTGGTTTTACGGAGACTCAATTTTACTAGTATTAATAGTTACAATTAACTCAAGAATATCTGAATGCACACTCTTTGAGTTCATTGACAAAACTAAACTAGTGAGTGACAAAATGTATATATGTTACAGTCATCTGTGTGAAAACTCCAGAGATTAGTGAGAAAACATGCTGCTTCTAAAAGAAAGACGAAAAAACAACAGTTGAATGCAAATTGTCACTGGATGAAGCTGGTACAAAGGCCTTCCTACTTCTTTATGGCCATAATTGGGAGAACAACAGTGGTCTCAGTATGGCTTACTTGTGGATGTGAATTTGGATTTTGAAAAATAGTTAAGAGTGAGTAACAGAATGAAAACTTTACATAATAAATAAGAAATTGCCATGTACTGAAAAGGATTTGTTAAAAATAAATTTATTTGTATTATTGTCCACACCTTTATTTTATTCAGGAAGTAAGCTCCTAGTGGGCAGGAAAGATGTATCTGTAAATTATTTTTACAGTAACTTGTCTAATATTCATGTAAGAAATAATACTTGAATTACTTCAATGTAGAATAGCATTCACATATCCTCAAAAATATACCTCTCTTTTTGACATGCCAAAGATACTTGCATTTAGGCAGTTTGCACAAAAATGCCAATGTACAACTGTTTGAAGTTTCCTAAAATAATAAGGTATTGTCAATTCATAGAAAATGTACCTTATATACTTTGGTGTTATTGACTCTTGTAAACTTCACGTAGTATTAGTACTTGATGGGGAGTGTTGGTAGTGGGCTCTTATTTAAATGGTTAGAGTGACTAACTCATACAAAGCCTTGGAGAAATTGTGACTTTAGGGAGTAATGGATAAGAAAAATGTCAAATAATTCATTTGTCTATTTACATGTTGCTGGCTTTATGCCAATATTGCTAAAATTGTATATAGGGCATTTTCAGATCATTTTACAAGGGCCATTCATTTATTTTCAGATTATAATAGCAGTGATAAACCATCTATTTTAGTCTAACATATGCACATAATAATTTTAAGTAAGATAAAGATGGCATTAGAAAACTTCAATAACTATTATATTTGCATTTTAAGTTTGATATGCAAATTCTGGTAATAGTAAAATGGAAGACAGTATATTCATGCCTTCCTTCAAGGGAAAAAACTCTCTAATTTTAGAATTCCTTCTGCGAAGGTGATGATAAAGGAGATGGATCTCTTTTAAAATATGTCAAAAATAATGAGTCATGACAGAACCAAAAAAATGCAAACCTATAATTCTACTTGAGAAGCTGGAAGCTCCCTTTGACAAAGCATTTTTTCTCTTAAATTACTATAGAGGCTACAGACATAATACAAGCTTCTGAAAAATCATAATTTTCTAATTAAGTCATGCATTTATACATTTCCTACACACTTAGAAAGTTTATCTTAGAAGAAAAAGGAGCTACTGTGCTTTCTTACAGTTTTCTTGTAGTATTTTGTCAATACATGCAAGATAAGCCATATAAAATACCCAGATCATTCTGTTTCAAAAGGACACAGACAGAAAATGATCTCTTTGCAAGCTACAGGTAGGCATTAATGTGTCAGGTTGGGGTAAATGCAAACTCAAAGGTAATATAGGGATGTCATACTCACTTTATATAAACATTAAACATGCTTTTTAAATGTGAAATATATTTTTAAATTTGCATGGAAAAAACAAGGTCTTATCTTCAGTGTAAGAAACTTATTATTTTTAAAAAAGCATTCTTCCTAACTGTGCTACTCTTGTGCAATTTAATATTTATTTAAGAGAAGAAATATTAGAGAAATCAAAATGTTTATCCGAAGATCTTTAATAAGTAAGTAAACACTGCTAAACTGAGGATCACTTCCCAGCTAACTTTCCCCCTCCCCACATTGCTATATATGATTTAAAATGACTGCATCTATTTCTTTGAGAAAACAAACATAACTCATGTCATAAGATACACTTACCTAATCACTCTGGAGGTTAAATGGTGGTGGTGGGGGTCACAGACCAATATGAACTAAAAGATCACGTTTGTGTTAGGAAAGCAGTTTCTCTTTAATTATCCAAAGAATACATTTTTCAGGCTTGAATTAAAAGCAATCCATTCTACCTCCCATTTCAGAACACAGTCAAGAAGCAGTCTCCCGCCCTTCCAGAGAGAAACACAGCAGACACACATAAGAAATATGCTTTGGACCTGTCTTCAGAATTCAAAGCAAGAAGCAATGCTGGTCCTGTAGCAATCCAGACCTCAGAAGAAGAATCATGTTGAACTTATTTTTAGCCTTTTCCCAGATACTTCTATGAAATTTCCCAGCTGATTATGCCTCCTCCACACATGAGTTCACTTACACAGTGTTTGATACAGCAGTAGAGGTGATTTGGCTAGGCTCTGAGGATCAAAATCAGCAACAGCATGCTGTAGCTTAAAGCCCACTCCGCCGGCAGTAACATCAGCATCATCCACAATATGTTGCTTGAATCCCCTCTTACACACCAGAAAATGCTAACTGTGGACGTGAAGGAAAGGAGCAACTTTAGCTGGGTTTCTGCATCACTGAGAGCAGTTTGCAGACTGCTGATTTGGAGCTCATTCTGCCGGCAGCCGGGAATTCCTCAGCACCACGGACAGCGCCAACAACTGGCTTCTGAGCCCAGCTAGGTCGAAATCCCGAGCTGCTCCTTGAGATCAGACTAGAGCATTCTCTAAGCAGTCGCATTTTATACTGTGGATGTGTGTGTTAGGAGGGGAAAAGGCATTTTACGTGCGTGCGATATACTTACTTGCATTGAAATTACAATAAAACACTAATTAAATAATTAAATTAAAAACATTGTAACTATACCCAATGCATTCTTGCATGGGCTGCAGAGATGAAAGTTCTGAAGAGCTTTGCATTTAGATTTAAGCCACCTGCAGTCTCTGATTATTATTAACAGATAAAGCACAATCACTGATAAAGAATTTGTGAAAATGTATGCTCCCAAATTCTACTTGACCCTTTGCTTGTAGAAAGCGTTTCCCCATGCTATACATAATTACACTTAAGGTCTTCTTTCAGTTTAGATTTGATTCTTCTTCTTCTTTTTTTTTTCAAAGTAGCCTGGTTCTCCTGCAGTTTGTTTTCTAACATTCAAAATCAATCTCCTGTAATTCATCTAGTCTGTCATTAGGCGTCATTGTAAAACTGTTTCTTCCAAACCACTAGCAAAGATGCTCTGTTTCGGAATTCTTATCAAAAGGAGAGAGAGAGAAAAAAAAAAGACACAAATAAATGGGCAGAAAGTTATTATTTTTTATTGGTAACAGTATGAGCACTAACATTTATGTCCAAAGTAAGTTTTAAAGCAAATTGTAAATGTTACCTGCTGACACATTTAACCAGCTATTTACTGGTTTGGGACAATATGAGGCATTTTCAAGCCTTAAAGGGAATACCCTCCGTAGTGGGATACACTGACCATCAAGACCATGTTCGAATGGTGCCATCAGCGCCTCCAGAGAACAGAGTCTCTCCGTCACGAGAAAATATGACTGTGTGAGCCTCATTCTCATGGCCCATCAGTTTGTGAATCTGCCCAGATTTAAGATCCAGCAAATGGATAACCCCATTGCCACTTGCCTGAGCTAAAACTCGACCTGACAGAGAGAGAGGGGGAGAGAGGAAGGGAGAGAGAAAGAAAATCAAAGTTTTATTTCAAGCAGTAACAGTTTACAAGCAACAAAATATACAATTTTGTTTCAACTATAATTCAGACTCATGTTAGATGTCAGTCAACAAAACTGAACTAACTCCTGGTTATATAGGAAATAATCCCAGCCACAATTAAGATATGCCAATGAGTAGATTAAAAAAATTTTAAATGATCTCTCTATTTTATATGTAGAGGTCATGAAATGCCCTGCTAGTCTCCTTGTATTTGGGACTAATAAATAATTTTGAGAAGATGAGATTGAAAGCAAGTAAATGATAAACCTTTCTTTTCAAGAGAATTATCTCTGGAAAAGTTTTAAAAATAGGATTCAAAACTATCTATGGCAAAGATATAACTATACACACAAATACATACATAAATAAATAGATACACACAGTGGATAATTTATACTTACATTTGTTATACTTTATTTATTATACTAAAATTTGTTTAATATACTACATCACTGCTTAAAACTATAACAATATGCATTTATACTTTAAAAATTGTGATACACATTAGTCCAACAAACTTTTATTTTGAGTTAAAGTGAAAATAGATACCTCCATTTCAAAGATGTCTCAGCATTTTTAATCTAATTTAAATTCTAATTTAAAAGAGCTAAATATAGCACAGAGTATTCTCATAATTTTTATACCAATATTTGTGAGTGAATAAATTCTTTTAAATGAAAAACATATCCACATACAATTACAACTAAAACTTTTATTAAAGAAATCCTGCCACAAACTATCAGGGAATTTGGAAGTAAGTAAAAGCAATAAAATATGTCTACATAAGCTCAATGTGTGGGTTAAATAGTGATATTAGTACTGTCCATGGGATTATTTAACCATACTTAGAAGGTATATATATTATCATTCCAGTAATGACATTTAAAATTCATTAAACTCTTTCAACATGTTGTATACTAGATTTAGTAAACTTAATTACTATCTATGATTCCAGATAATCTTACAATATCTAATGATAAAGANTAAATAGACTATTTAAAATCTCATTTAGCATAGTATTTAAGAATGATTATACTAAATTATAAATGCACACATTCCACAAATATCACATGGGTGTACAGTATAACAGTGTCAGACTTTATTTTTCTGGGCTCCAAAATCACTGCAGATGGTGATTTCAGCCATGAAATTAAAAGACGCTTACTCCTTGGAAGGAAAGTTGTGACCAACCTAGATAGCATATTAAAAAGCAGAGACATTACTTTGCCAACAAAGGTCCATCTAGTCAAGGCTATGGCTTTTCCAATGGTCATGTATGAATGTGAGAGTTGGACTGTGAAGAAAGCTGAGCTCCAAAGAATTGGTGCTTTTGAACTGCAGTGTTGGAGAAGACTCTTGATCGTCCCTTGGACTGCAAGGAGATCCAACCAGTCCATTCTAAAGGAGATCAGTCCTGGGTGTTCATTGGAAGGAATGATTCTAAAGCTGAAACTCCAATACTTCGGCCACCTCATGCAAAGAGTTGACTCATTGGAAAAGACCCTGATGCTGGGAAGGGTTGAGGGCAGGAGGAGAAGGGGATGACAGAGGATGAGATGGCTGGATGGCATGACCGACTCGAAGGACATGAGTTTGAGTAAACTCCGGGAGTTGGTGATGGACAGGGAGGCTGCAGTTCATGGGGTCACAAAGAGTCGGATATGACTCAGTGACTGAACTGGAACTGTACAGTATATGATTAAAATACTTAGTGTTATAGTTTATCAACAATGATCTAAAAATAAAGGTATTTAAAAATATAAAGATTTCAATGTGTATTATGTAAAAAATGACTTGCTCCTCTTTTGATGAACATTTATGTTATCAGGATGCCCAGACTTTTACAAAATAGGGAGAAAGTAGGCAGTCCAGGGAGAAGATTGATATAATTTTCTAAGTGTTATATTTTATGTAAATCAGTAGATATCAGTAATGAATGATTATGATTATCTTCTGATCCACACATCTCTGAAAAACTTAATGTTTATTTTAATCTATCAATAATTCAGAATAATTTATTGTCAGTTAAATCACTCTTTGCTGACCAATAAGTTTGAATGAGGATAACTTGTATTGCTATTCCTTTTACTCCTTTGGATTAATTTGCCAACTTCTTCTGGCTAAAGAAGAAAGCACTAAATTTTGCCTTCACTCAAAGCCAATAAATTAGCCAATAAATCTTAAAAAAATTAGTATTTCTTTCAAATTTTAGTATTAAATATACTTAACATTATAGAGCTTCTTTATACTCTGTTTTAGAAAGAAAATNTATAGAGCTTCTTTATACTGTTTTAGAAAGAAAATTTTTGAGAAAAAATACAGGTTTAATAATATCTTGAGCAAAGTAGTCTCAACTGGATTTGGTATAAAAACTTGAATCTTTGAATCTCTTGATGTATATAAACTGAAATAGCCCATGGAAATCAAGTGGTAACACTGTATCTGGGTATATGGAATCACTGTGTGAACCAACAAAAATTGGAAACTCATTGCATATTAACAAAATGTGCAAGTATTAGTAAAATGCTGGCATTTTTAAAAACTACTGGCAGACTCCTTACTGTCTGAGACACCAGCCCCAAAATATACTATGGGGATTCTTCAGGCAAGAATACTGGAGTGGGTTGCCATGCTCTCCTCCAGGGGATCTTCCCAACCCAGATATGGAACCCAGGTCTCCTGCATTGCAAGCAGATTTCTTGCAGTCTGAGCCACCAGGGAAGCCTTATGATTTTAGATATAAACATGTGTAAATTCAATTTGAGAGTAAATACCAAAAATACCCAAGAGTTACCTTAATCTTTTGGCCACTCATCTCTTAACCTAGACAAAGCCTACTTAAGTTTAGGAATTCTTCATATTACTTACTATACTATTTTTGACATTAATTATGAAATAGCATAATCAACAGTCAACACATGCTTGATGTAGGAGGAGTTGTGGTATGAAATAAATACATAATATTTTTTGAAAAGAAAGGAGATGAGTTTGTCTTTCAGGTCTGCTAGAATGAATTCACAGTAGCCATTATTTATTGAGCACCAAGAGCACCACCGGTTACCTCACATGTCCTGCGCTCCATCTTAACAGATAGATATTCTCCCTTTTTAATGAAGAATGAGACTCAGAGAAGGTAAAGTTGGGACTTTAACTGAAATATTTATCATTTAGAAACTCTTGCTTCTTTTCTTGCTGTTGTTCAGTCTCCCAGTCGTGTCCTACTCCTTGCTACCGCATAGACTACAAAATGCCAGGCTTCCCTGTCCCTCACCACCTCCTGGAGTTTGCCCAAGTTCATGATCATTGCATCAGTGATGCCATCCAGCCATCTCATCCTCTGACACACTCTTCTCCTTCTGTCCTCAATCTTTCCCAGCATCAGAGACTTTTCCAAGGAGTCGTCTGTTCGCATCAGATGACCAAAATACTGGAGCTTCAGCTTCAGCATCAGTCCTTCTAGTAAATATTCATGGTTAATCTCCCTTAAGATGGGACTGGGTTGATCTCCTTGCTTCTTTTTACTGACTTTAAAATTTCTTTCTTAAATTACAATTCAGATAAGTGTGACATTTGGGGCTTCTCTGTTAATGCCATTGAATTTCTTTATAGGCACAAATTTAATGCTTAAAACTGAAGAAAAGAATTATGGAGTTCATTTTAATACTCTGTTAAACTCTGAACATTAAACATCGATGGTCTTCAGAAGTCATCCTTCACACACATCAATTAATTCTTTAACTTTTATTTTATATTGGAATATAGCCAATTTACAATGTTGTTTCAGGTGTATAGTGATTCAGTTATAAATATACATGTATCCATTCTTTCTCAGGTTCTTTTCCTGAATAGGCTATTACAGACTATTGAATAAAGTTCCCTGTGCTATACAGTATGTCTTTCTTATTATTTATTTTTATATAGTGGTGTATATATATGTTAATTCAAAACTCCTAATTTATCCCCTTCCTGATTTCCCCCCTTTTGTTAGCCATGTTTGTTTTCAAAGTCTGTGGGACTATTTCTGTTTTGTAAATTCATTTGTATCATTTTTTTTTATACTTCACATATAAGTGACATCATTTGATATTTGGCTTTATCTGACCTAACTTCACTTAGTATGATAGGTCTATTCATGTTGCTACAGATGGCATTATTTCATTTTTTTAATGTGTGAGTAATATTCCATTGTAAATATAAACCCCATCTTCTTTAACCATTCCTCTGGTTGCTTCCATGTCCTGGCTATTGTAAATAGTGCTGCAACAAATACTGGGGTGTATGCATCTTAACAAATCAGCTTTCTCTGGACATATGCCCATGAGTGGGATTACTGTTTTATCTTGTGCATAAAGATACTGTGCTCTCCTCCAAGGCTCCAAAGCTCTCCCTCCAGCCAGGCTCATCTGCCCTCAGGTGAGTCCCAGCATTCAGGAATCTTTCCTCTTTCACAGCCCACTCCTTGAGGCACAGGTCCCATCTAGACTTTCCCCGCCTTCTTCTTTTGTCCTACTCAGTTATGTGGAGGTGTTCTTGCCCTTTTCGACGGTTGAAGTCTTCTGCTGCTGCTGCTAAGTCGCTTCAGTCGTGTCCGACTCTGTGCGACCCGATAGACGGCAGCCCACCGGGCTCCCCCATCCCTGGGATTCTCCAGGCAAGAATACTGGAGTGGGTTGCCATTTCCTTCTCCAATGCATGCAAGTGAAACCAGCATTCAATAAGTGTTCTGTGGAAATTGTTCTACTTGTATATCTGCTGTATTTGTGGAAGGAAGTGACTTCATGTTCCACTCCTCAGCCATCTTCCACATATATCAATTCTTAAATGCACACATTCTAGAGTATATGTTGTACTTACTAAACTAAAAAGACTCAATGATTCATCCCTTCCCACATTTCCAGCAAAATTATCTGTCTAGCTCTTCCATTTCAATTTTGTTTACTGTATTCTGTTTTTCAGACTCCAAACTGCAGTGACAATTTCATACCTTTTATCCCTCTCTAGCCTCAACCTGGCCTTTATCCATTTGTCTTTTCTTTTCTACATTTTTTCCATTTTCAACTGTTATGTTTACAACATCAAAAGTCCTTAATTTTAGATGTTAGGACCATCGAAAAGATAACCCCAGGTGATTTTTTTGTTACAATTTCTTTAGCATTAAATCTGTCTACAATAATTCCTAAAGCGTTCTTCAATTATGCCACTCCCATCCAAAACAAATACCATAAACTTGAATAGAACAACAACAAAAAAAGCCACAACAGTGACAACAAAAATTTGTTACAACTCTTAACATGCTCAGGTTATATTTTACGTTTAGATCTAATCACCTCACTATAAATACTCAGAGACTTGTCCAAGGTAAGAAAATATATTCATGGTAACTGTGGAACTTTGTTAAAATCAGATCTTTGACTTCCAAATCAGTGCTCTTTTGCTGTTTCCTTTTTACACTGAGTAACATCGTAGTACCTTAACAGGGCCTTTAAGCCCTCTTCACTAATACAAATCTGCATCTGCTTACCCAAGTGTACTCTTGCATGGACTCTGTGTTCTCCATTAAAAATCTGCCATCATTTCTCAAGTATATTTTTTCATTTCTTTACTTTTGAATTACTGCTTCTATTATTCCTCTGGTAGACTATTTTCTTGTCTTTCATGGTTAAAGAATAGCTGTCTTCATGGTTAAAGTCTTATCCTCCTTCTCTTATCCTCCTCAGTCATGTCTGAGTCTTTGTGATCCCATGGACTGTAGCCTGCTGCTGCTGCTAAGTTGCTTCAGTCATGTCTGACTCTGTGTGACCCCGCAGACGGCAGCCCACCAGGCTCCCCTGTCCCTGGGATCCTCCAGGCAAGAACACTGGAGTGGGTTGCCATTTCCTTCTCCAATGTATGAAAGTATAAAGTGAAAGTGAAAGTGAAGTCGTGTCTGACTCTTAGCGACCCCATGGACTGCAGCCTGCTAGTCTCCATGAATTCTCTAGGCAAGAATACTGGAGTGGGTTGCTATTCTCCAGGGAATCTTCCTGACCCAGGGATCAAACCCAGGTCTCCTATGTTGCAGGCAGGTTCTTTACTGTCTGAGCCAGCCAGGAAGCCCATCTTCATGGTCTCTTACCTTACTTTCCTAAGAAAAATTGATCTATTGATTAAATCCCAGTTCAAAATGATTCTCTTCACCAAGGTGTACAAGGGATCTCTAATGGGAAAGATCTTTCTTTCTCTTCTGAGCATTTATGGCACTTTATTCCTACATTCATATTGTAATAAGATGCCATACATTATAGTTAAGTATTTATCTTGCCTTCTTAACTTTGTGATTACTCTAGAACAGAATCATGTCGTATATTTTTGCTTTTTCACTCCAGTTTAGCACTGCTGCAGTCAATACTAAGTCGTAACTGCTTTCACAACTACCTTTTTAGTCCTTTTTATTTGCCACACACCTTTCTAAACACTTCACACACATTATCTCATTTTATCCTTACAACAACGTTATGAGGTGAATACATACCTGCACTACCCATTATAGTAGCCACTACTCATATATGGCTACTGACTAAGCATTTGAAATGCAGCTAATACAAACTGAAATGTGTTACAACTATAAAATGCTCACCAGATTTTAAAGACTCAATATGAAAAAGGAGAAAAATATTTCACTAAACATTTTATGTTGATTACATAGCGCCATACTAGTGGATATACTGTATTCAATTAAAAATCTTTTAAAATTAATTTCATCAGATTTTTAAAAAACACGGCTACTAAGAATTTTAAACTCTACATGCGGTTCACATTATGAACCACAGAGTATGCTAGCACATACTCTGCTTCATAGAGGAGGAAAATGAGAGAGATAAAAGCAACTTCCCCCAAAGTCATGCAGCTTCAAGTGGTGGAATCTGGAAATGAGGACTATATGAATCAAAAGCTAAAGCTCTTATCCTCCACGTCATGCCCTAATACCTCCAGATGAATTTTTATTGATTGGCTTAATGTTGTCTCTCCCACTGTGACTAAGCTGCGCTCACTAAAATGTAACATGAGTCAGAGTAAATATCTCTTGGGTGTGCAGCTTGTTTCCAGCTGAATCTATGCCTGCTCCCAGGAATACTTGAAATTAATTTCTATTTAAGTAAAAGAAATATTTCAAAAATTTCATTTCTGTGGTTACCCTAATGGTACTTGTTGACTCCAAGAATCTTATTGTATAATTAGCTTCCTAGGAATATGTGAGAGACCTAGGAAAGCAGTTTTTGTTCTTTTAGAGCTCACAGAGCCCAATCAGGTGTTTGAGATTCATCAGAGCCTTAGTGAGCAGAAAAGGTAAGTGTTAAGATGTTATAAACTTTAGTTTTGTTCTTGGGGAAACAAACCAGAATACACCTTCCTTCCAATACTTATGCTTTCAACATTGACTGACATTTACTTAGCTCACCCAAATAGTATTTTTGAATACAGTGGACATATTTTATACAATAAAACTACTCTCTTTTGTTGAAAAATCTCAACTTGATTTGCATCAGAGATTTCTTCAGAATTAAAAAAAGGACAAAAATCAAACTGTTAGATTAATAAAGTGAAATTATCTAAAGTAGAGATATTTGGACTTGATTATATAATCCATAGTCCCTGAAATTCCAAATGGAAGTCATGATAGGAATGAAGCCTTTCAATAAATAAAGGAGTTAGTGGTTCAGTGACACTTTCCACAATAGTTTATACACTGACTAGAATAATGCCATTTTGTAATGGAACAGTCAGATGAGGAAAATAGGCAGTATATGTTATGGAATTTACCAAGTTATATTGACAGACCTGTCAATATTTTATGTTATAATAGGTTTTGGTTATACTTCACAACACTAGTTAATGTATAAAGAATTAGAATCTGAGCTTTCTTGGAAAAGTCCTTGATTGACCTAATAATATTTACCCAATAAACCATGAATTATCATGTACTATTAGCCAAAACAATTGTTTGGATCCAAGATGCATAGAGTCCTATTTAACGAAACTATATCTATTAAAATTATACACTTATTGTTAGACAGTTAATTTAGAAGACATACTTTCCTATTATTCTATGTATATACATACAACATACATTAGTTAAAAGGTCAGAATGTTCACTTGTATCTTTGATCATGTAACCAAAATATAAGTTGCCAGCAATATGAGCCAACTGTTGACTAAAATTATGTAGCTTTCTATTATTTATACCACCAGGAATAGCATTATTCTGTATAAACGCATGTGTCTGCATAAATGGAATTCTGTTATAAGGAACAGAAGCAAACTCAAAAATTTTAAGCTTTTACAAATAAAGAAAATGTGGATGAAAAATATCATTATCTTTCTCATTAGAATAAATTCAGTAATTTCTCATGATTATTCATGTTTTAAATAAATTTCAAGCAATGTGTTCCCCCACAGAAACAAAAACACCCAATTTATATTTCATTCAAATTGGTCTCATACACAAATCATAGGAAATTTATCACAGATATACATGAATGAAGTCTAAAACAGTTGCATGCCGTATATGATATATCATATCAGAGTGGAGAAGGGAGGCTTTGATCAATAAGGAAATGATTTTTATACACATCAGAACCAATCTGAAGCAATTCTCCCGATCAATATGGATAGGCAGAAATGCTCCTCAGCATTTATTACCTGTGGAGAGCATTATTGATTAATTCTATTGATTTTTAGAATGCATGTAGAGAGGCATCTGTTGTTTCTTTAAAAGATGTCTCAAAATGAAAAGCATCAAGAAACTATTTAAGTTTTGAGGATTTGCATTAATGGCTCAACCTGGGTCATTACTCAGAGTTTCAAAAACATCATTGAAGGAGATGTGAAATTTAATTTAGTTTATTTCACACCCTATTGCCAATAAATATATTTCAGAAAAAAATATTTCTTGGGAATTTAACTTGCCTAAGTGCTGGTAACAATGTTTAAACTTTACAGTATTTTTTTACTATGTATACTCTTGCTAATAGGTCTTAACTTTTCTCATATAGGTAGTATGGCTTGAACAAGGATTAATTTGAGTCAAAGTGTAAATACAGGTGAAAAATAAATGCATTTTAAATTTATCCGGAAAGAAACTCATGTGTCATAAAATGACAATAGTGAGAAAGTTTCAACATCTTATTTTGGGATTCTAGTCAAGCAGATATGTTTACTTAGAGTAGATAATATGTTTAATTCATATAATGCATGAAGATAAAGTTTACTTAAACTTGGTATGGACTGTTATTTATTAAGTGAACTTTGTTCCACAGAGTATGTTTTATAGTTCATCTTAAATAATATGGTAACTGTCTTTTGACTTACACTTGAAAACCATATCATGTATAGGAAGGCTGTTCTTTGACATTGCAGAAATTCCTAAAATTCAGCAGGTGAATAAATCCAAAAATTAGTTTTTCCCTGCTAGAAACAGAACTTCTGGTTTTACTATATGTAGTTTTAAAAATATGTTCTCCCTATTAGGGGAGCATGAATGAGTATCTTCCTAAACAAGTGCCTTCTAAATATTACAGAAATCCCTTGGGAGATGCACCGAAAGTCCTAAAAATGTTCTAACTAATTGTTGAACCTATTTAGGCTATCAACAGCCACCTGCTTTCACTAAGAAATCCTTGTAGACCTCTTTCCTAACTTGGTCTTCACCTAGGCAGCTTATCAGTGTTGAAATAATATTTATTCGGGGACCCATGCACCTGGAGCTTTGCAAACATTTCAAAAAAGCTCTTGCTGATGTCAGAGGAAAATCTAGTTTGAGTTCAGTAATGGGGATCAGATAAGCTATGAAAAACTGAAGTTCAGAGCAAATCATAAACTTCATAAGTAGAAAAAGGACCTATAAAGGCTTATATTTTATACACAATAATTAAAACTATTAAATTTTATTATAAAGGAATTAAAACACTCAGTATTTCTCTTACACTTAAACCATAATATTTACTATGGTTTAAAAGTCAGAGTTCTAATATTTTGGAAATTTTTCCCTTTATGGACTCTCATCATCATTAACTTCATCACAAGGGAATTCCCCTTCCTGAATGTGGAGTCCTGTCTGTGGGAAAGAAAATAATGTCAGTTTCTGTTGGCTCATGTTGAGATGGTGAATTATTAATAATTGCACCCTTATTTTTAGAACTTCATCCTTTCCTACTCTATGGCAAAATAATAGTTACAGTGAAGAAGATGCAAATATGTGATCAAAGAACTATAGCCTGATGGTAACCTCTTCACCTCTTGCCAGAAAAAAAAAAAGAGAAAAGAATGGCTGGGAGACCAAATGTGAAAGTTCTTTTGAGTACGGATTGACTAAGTAAATTAAAGATAGTATAATTTGAGGTATATAAGAAAATCATTTTTTTTAATTTTTATTTTAACTTTAGTTTACTTTACAATACTGTATTGGTTTTGCCAAACATTGACATGAATTCACCACGAGTGTACATGCGTTCCCAAACATGAATCCCCTCCCACCTCCCACCCCATAACATCTCTCTGGGTCCTCTCCATGCACCAGCCCCAAGCATCCTGCATCGGACATAGACTGGCGATTCGTTTCTTACATGATAGTATACATGTTTCAATGCCATTCTCCCATCTCATCTCTTTGAAATCATAGATTAGACTAAATTCCAAATCTGTTGTAATTCATTACCTGAAAATACACAGTCCTAACATCTAATTGCTATGTTACCTTTAAAACGATCTGAAAGTGAGAGTGAAGTCGCTCAGTCGTTTCCAACTCTTTGTGATCCCATGGACTGTAGCCTACCAGGCTCCTCTGTCCATGGGATTTTCCAGCAAAAGTACTGAAGTGGGTTGTCATTTCCTTCTCCAGAGGATCTTTCCAACCCAAGGATGATCTGAATGGGTTGGTAAAAATGCAGCCACTAACTGCCATGTGGTGGCTGTGCTTAGTTGCTCAGTCACGTCTGACTCTTTGCAACCCCATGGGTTGCCCGCCAGGCTCCTCTGTCCATGGGGATTCTCCAGGCAAGAATACTGGAGTGGGTAGCTGTTTCCCTCTCCAGGGGATTTGCCCAATCTAGGGATCAAATTCGGGTCTCCAGTACTGCAGGCAGATTCTTTACCAGCTGAGCTACCAGGGAAGCCTTCAGTTCAGTTCAGTTCATTCATTCAGTTATATCTGACTCCTAGCGACCCCATGAATTGAAGCATGCCAGGCTTCTCTGTCCATCACCAATGCCCAGAGCCTACTCAAACTCATGTCCATCACATCAGTGATGGCATAAAATGATCTCATCCTCTGCCATCCCCTTCTCTTCCTGCCTTCAATCCTTTCCAGCATCAGGGTCTTTTCAAATGAGTCAGCTCTTTGCATCAGGTGGCCAAAGTGTTGTAGTTTCAGTTTCAGCATCGGTCCTTACAATGAATATTCAGGACTGATTTCCTTTAGGATTTATTGGTTGGGTCTCCTTACTGTCCAAGGAACTCTCAAGAGTCTTCTCCAACACCACAGTTCAAAAGCATCAATTCTGTGGTGCTCAGTTTTCTTTATAGTCCAACTCTCACATTACGTATAATTTCTGGAAAAACTATATGGGCCTTTTTTGGTAAAGTAATGTCTCTGCTTTTTAATATGCTGTCTAAGTTGGTCATAGAGGAGCAAGGAGCAAACATCTTTTAATTTCATGGCTGCAGTCACCATGTGCAGTGATTTTGGAGCCCCCCAAAATAAAGTCTTTCACTGTTTCCATTGTTTCCCCATCTATTTGCCATGAAATTATGGGACCAGATGCTATGATCTTTGTTTTCTGAATGTTGAGCTTTAAGCCAAGTTTTTCACTCTTCTCTTCCACTTTCAAGCGGCTCTTTTGTTCTTCTTGGCTTTCTGCCATAAGGGTGGTATCATCTGCATATCTGAGGTTACTGATATTTCTCCCAGCGATCTTGATTCCAGCTTGTGCTTCCTCCAGCCCAGCGTTTCTCATGATGTACTCTGCATATAAGTTAAATAAGCAGGGTGACAATATACAGCCTTGACATACTCCTTTCCCTATTTGGAATCCATCTGTTCCATGTCCAGTTGTAACTGTTGCTTCTTCACCTGCATACAGATTTCTCAAAAGGCAGATCAGGTGGTCTAGTACTACCATCTCTTGAAGAATTTTCACACTTCGCTGTGATCCACACACTCAAAGGCTTAGGCATAGTCAATGAAGCAAAAGTAGACGTTTTTCTGGAACTCTTGCTTTTTTGATGATCCAGTGGATGTTGGCAATTTGATCTCTGGTTCCTTTGCCTTTTCTCAATCCACCTTGAACATCTGAAAGTTCACAGTCACATATTGTTGAAACCTGACTTGGAGAATTTTGAGCATTACTTTGCTAGCATGTGAGATAAGTGCAATTGTGCGGTAGTTTGATCATTCTTTGGCATTGCCTTTCTTTGAGATTGGAATGAAAACTGACCTTTTCCAGCTGTGACCACTGCTGAGTTTCCCAGATTTACTGGCATATCAGGACCCAGGGATGAACACACACACTACTACATATATAAGACAGATAACAAGCAAGGGTCTACTGTATAACACAGGGAACTCAACTCAATATTCTATAATAATTTACCTAGGAAAATAATCTGAAAAAGAATGAATATATGTATATGTATAACTGAATTACTTTGTTGTACACCTGAAACAAACATAATATTGTAAATATACTCTAATACATTTTTAAAAAATCCTGCTAGTTTCCATTATCTACTTTTTCCTCACTATTTTCTATTACATTCTGTAACACAACCACATGTGAAGAGAAAACATTATATTCATGTGTCATCTCAGAGAAAGAAATGGAATGATAGAGAAGTTAAGTAACTTCTTTAAAATAAAGAGCTAGTGTTAGAACAAGAATGCCAACCCAAGACTGCTGTAAACCTTTTCTGTACTATAGCCTGGGGAAAAAAGAAAGTAGTTATGCAAGAAAGCTAAGCTAATTTGGCTGTTATATGAAGTGCTAAATATATTTATATTAACTCATAATTCTGTGAAGGCATCTTATGGAAATCTAAAGTAATATTCTAGTATACTGTATTCTGATGGCCTGATTTTGTATTTCATAGAAGAGCAACAAAATGATTAGTTTGTTTTTAGTCAGATTCTCTCCATTACACTTTCTCATTCTTACTCAAACTGGCCTTTCAACTTATGTCAAATGAGTACTTGCCAAAAACTAGGAGACAACTTAAGATTTAGGGCACCTATGAATATTTGGGGTTAAAGTAACAAGATAAAAATGATTTAGATGTGCACATGAGGCATAAAAATGACAAAGTTGGCACTGCAATTATTTTTAAAAAATAAGAGTTTGAGTTGTTTGACTAGGTGGAGTATTAGTTCAGGAGCTTTTTCAATTGCAAATGAAAAAAACTGAAAGTGGCACAGAAAAAACATTTAAGAATACAGATTTATAACCCAGAAATACAGGTAGACTGAAATCATAAATAGTTGGACCAAGAGACTGGGGTTATAAGAGCACCATCCCTCAGTGTCTTTCAATCCTGCTTTCTGCAGTGTGAATTTACTCTCAGGTAGCCTCTGTTCACTTGGTTGTCCCAACAGATTTAGAGCCTCTCAAACTAAAGAGTGCCTTTATTTCTCAGCAATTTCATACTGGGTAAAACTGTCCCTCCTTGTCAAGCTGGAACCATGTGCTTACCCCTGGACCAACTACTATGGCTGGTAGGTGGAAAGATATGATGTACCAGACCAGGTCTCAGTGCCCGCTACAAAAACTGAGACTGTACAAAACTTACCCAAAGGAAGTCAAGATGCTGCTATTTAAGAGAAATGGACACTAATACATGAAAACAAAACAAAACAAAACAAAACAAAAACTACAACCTACCTCAGATCATCATCCCACATTTGCAAAACCAGAGTCAACTTTCTTCATTAGAGAAGAAAACAAACAAAAAAATGAACCACATTCTAGGCCACTGAAACAGTGCTTTACTTTCCCACTATTTTTCCATTTGGCAATAGATCTTATTCTATAATCTTGCCTCCTAAAAGACTCCAGTGTGAATAAACTGCATCTGGCTTCACTAAGAAATCAGTACAATTATTTTGTTAAACAGATTGTCAATTTTGGAGTCCCTTGATTTACATTTAGACTATAAAATGCAGAAGAATCCCAAGGAAAATTGCAAGGAAGATGAGGGTGAAATGGTAATTAAAGTCACAAAGGAAAAGAAAGAGATGAACACCTTAGCAACAAGCATAGGAAGTGGAAGATATTCTCCAAACTCTTTTGCACTGACTCAGTTCAGTGGCTGTTGTGTCCAACTCTTTGTGACCCCATGGACTGAAGCACACCAGGCTTCCCTGTCCATCACAAACTCCTGGAGGTTGCTCAAATTCATGTCCATTGAGTTGGTGATGCTATCCAACCATATCATCCTCTGTCATGATGCCATCCAACCGTCTCATCTTTTTTCACTGATTAGATATTCTAATTATTAATATCTGAGTTACATTCATATACCAATTATAATCCCCCAAAGAAAACCAAACCAGAAATTCAACAACGAATTTTCTCTGCTAAAAAGTAAAATTTTTATAATCTATAATTAGAAACACATAGTTTTTAAATGCTTTCCTCATAATCTCAATGTTTTCAGAAAGAAAATGACTTAAGAAAACTGTCTTTTGAAGGGTTCTTCCATCTAGGTTGATATATTTTAAGTTTCAGTAACAATCTTGCACAAGTTCAAAAGATCTTGATGTGGTTTTATGAAACTAAAAAAATATCATTTCAGCTTTTTCTAAAAGAGACCATTTTCAGAAAAAAATGATAAAAATACATGCAGAAAAACAGATAAAGGTTATTTTGTGAGATCATTATCTTGAGAAAATATACTCTCTTTGCTGTAGTCAGTATTTACACTTAAAAAAATCATTCTTTGGGAAGTTATTTCATAATACTGTAGATGAAAATGTAAGAGGAGGGTACTGAAAAAGCAAAATGGACAAAAGTCTTGTAGTTGTTGGTAAAATAGGGTTCATCATACTATTTTGTCCACTCTTATGTTTGGTAAATAATAAAACTTGAGTTTAAGATATATTAATCATACAGTAAGGTCAGCATCATTACTGTGCAGTCACTTCTTATATTTAAAACAAAATGTTTGATCATTATCAAATAGAACAATAGTGTTCTAGAACTAGGCATACATATATATACACATACAAGTGTCTAGGTATTTATGTCACCACCTATAGAGAGCCAGATAGTGATGACTGAAGTTACTAAATACAATAATGTGTTAGAAAAAGTTGAAATGAAAATGA
>SJYQ01000460.1:1250457-1282782 GCA_006410935.1 Redunca redunca
TAGGAAGTATTTAGCCAAAGAATTGATAGTAATAAGCTATGCTGATATTAAAAATCAATCACAGCTCCAAGTCAAAAATTAGAATCCTGAAATCATCACTATATACCTGCAAGTGAACTTAAAGAAAAGACAGAGTTGCCTACGTAGATGTAGCTTGTATTATAGACACTAAAATATACAAAGATTTTCATAAATAAAACCACTATCCATCATAACAGAAAGCAGATTGAAAACAGAGTGAACTTCCTGGCCCACACGCTACAAATTGGCCAATGGTGGTGCCCAAATACACCAGATAGTTGTCCCACCATCTGCTTCACATTGATTACACAGTCCTGATGATACATTTCCTAGGACTGCAGAGAGATTCCATTTAAATATTAAACATGATTTGGACTTTCTAAATTAGGAGTCTTCAAAATAGCATAAAAACTGATTTTGAGCAACTTGAAAGCTTTGATGTTTTCTTTTCTAGGAATTAATCAATAGCTTTAACATTTCTTATGTAAAACACTTTCCTTTTTTTACATTCATGCCAATAGTGTTGTAAAGCATAAGCGGTTTCTAGTTTTAAATCAAATGCAAACATGCCTCTGAAGATGTATACGGTCCTGTTTAATGTTGCACATAAAACACACGCACACTTTGACTTAAATGATGCTAACTGATACGAGGGGCAACTTATTTTACTAGATAATTATTTTGCAACTTTGGCAAAAAAATATTTATAAAAAGTAATTTATCCTTTTTCTAAACCTCAAAATACAAATTCTCATGTATTAAATACTTAATATAATCAATGTCTTATCTTTCATGTTTATTATTTAGAGAAAAAGAGAATCATTTTTTCCCCAAGTCTAGAAATTCTTGAATAAATCTTTTGTAACTGGCAACAAAAAGGACATGGCAAGAAAAAGCCAATCAAATATTATGTATTTACTTCAGGGGCTGACAGCCAAAATGCTGTGCTCAGTTGCTTAGTTGTGTCCAACTCTGTGATCTCATGGNCCAATCAAATATTACGTATTTACTTCAGGGGCTGACAGCCAAAATGCTGTGCTCAGTTGCTTAGTTGTGTCCAACTCTGTGATCTCATGGACTGTAGCCTGCCTGGCTCCGCTGTCCGTGGGATTCTCCAGGCAAGAATACTGGAGTGAGTTGCCATTTTCTCCTACAGGGGATCTTCCTAGGGATCGAACCCACGTCTCCTGTGTCTCCTGCACTGGCAGGTGGACTCTGTGACAGCCAAACGGCAGGGCCTAATTGTAGGAAAGCTATATCATTCAACCAAGAAAAGGGATAAGTTACCCGGACATTATCCAAGATTCATGAAAATATCTTTAATTTCAAGAACAGGGATTGAAGGGCTGCTTCTAGGTGAGAAATTTGCATTTTAAATTAACTTTGATTTTTATTGAAGACATAAGACATGGTTAAAGAAATCAAATTCTATAGCCTTGTAATAAAAAACAGTACTTTTATACTTTAACTCCTCTCACATCACATGGGCCCATTTCCCAAAGTGTTATTTTAAACTTTTTTAGCTGCTTCTTTTGAAAATTTCCACCATACTGGGCAACCATTTATGCTACTGGCATTTTTTAAATGTATCTTTTTCAGGCATTTTCCATGGTAATCCTATCAGGAAGAACATTAGATTTTTATGTAATTATACTCAGTTCTTATCTCTCTACCATGTCATTTAGTTTATATCACAATTCTAAGTCAGTAGTAACAAATTCAGTTAATACTGAGTTCAATCACATTATTATGACATCTATCCTTATTATTCACTGCTTACTTAGTTAGGACATTATGATTATGTATGCCTTGTTGCACAAACTTACTTCCCCATTTTTTTTTTTTCCTGGGTTGGTTTCTATGCGCCCATCACTAATCACTCCTAAACTCTTCTCAAAAACTATAGAACTTCTTTCAGTGCTCTTCCTTCCAGGATCAGATACATCAAGTTTATTTTTGAATTCTTATTTCCTGGAGACCATACCTCCACAACTAGAGCTCAGCTAGTTACACAGGAAAAGTCTATCTGGGGGTTCCTAAGAAAGTGTGTATGTGGGGATAAAATTCTGAGTGGAAAGCAAATGACATTTTCCTTTTGTGACCCTCATGTCGGTATCTGTAGGTATTTTTTTCTGGGTCTGATTTAATTCTTCCAATAATGAACACCATCCTGTG
Source organism: Redunca redunca (assembly GCA_006410935.1). Lineage (NCBI taxonomy): Eukaryota > Metazoa > Chordata > Mammalia > Artiodactyla > Bovidae > Redunca > Redunca redunca. The sequence continues at coordinate 1,252,654 of SJYQ01000460.1, forward strand.
GCCTGTGTTGCAGGAGTTGACTGAGGGGAAGAGTGGAGAGAATGTTGTTGGTCAAAATTTACATTTTTATTTCACTTTCTGTGTTTTGTGTTCCTCAGTCCAGAGCCCCTTCTGATTCAATTTTCCTGGAAAACAAACTTTTCTTTTGAGAGCTGTGGTTGAAGGGAGAATGCTGTTTGAATAGGGACGGAAGATCTCAGGTTTAAACTGCACTTTTTACAATTATGTCAGCTCTATACCACCTCCCTAAATTCTCTGTAGCAGGTGATATCAGATCCAGAATCATTAAGGAGTTCCGTTATATAAATTAACATATCATCTTAAAGTTTTCCTTTACAGGCACTTAGGTTCCTGCATCCTCTACTTTTCTCAGCCAGTTACCACACCTCCACCTGTCTGATACTGACATCTCTGGCCCATTATAGTTCCTATTTTCTTCACTTTATTTGTTTTTGTGTATTAATACCTATGTTCTTCTTTACTGTCAATGTGGTGGGGTTCTGGCATTCAATTCACTGTATTTAATTCATTCTTTGGTGTGATATTTACATTTTGGTGGATAAAAGGTGGTGCAAATTTTCCCATAATCTAAGTTTAGATAATCTAATTTTTAACTATACATTTTAAAATTTATTCTACAAGATCTCAGGTAAAAGACCTGTACTGGGAAAACTACAACACACTGATGAAAGAAATTGAAGACAACACAAACAGAGGTAAAGAAATACTGTGTTCTTGGATTGGTAGAATTAATATTGTTAAAATGACCATGTTACAAGACAATATACAGATTCAGTGTAATCCCTATCAAAATACCAATAGCATTTTTCACAGAACTAGAACAAATAATTTTAAATTTGTATAGAAACACACACAAAAAACCCAAATGACCAAAACAATCCCAAGAAAGAAGACAACAGCTGGAGGAATCCTGCTCACTATCTTCAGACTATGTTACAAGGTGACAGTAATCAAAACAGTATGGCACTTGCACAAAAACAGACACACAGATCAATGGAACAGGACAGAGTACTCATACATCAACCTACACAGTTAGTATGACATACTGAATACATATATATGACATACAAGAATATATAATGCAGAAAAAGGAGTCTCTTTAATAAAAAGTGGTACTAGGAAAACTGGTCAATCATATGTAAAAGAATGAAATTAGAACATTCCCTAACATCATATACAAAAATCAACTTAAAATGAATTAAAGACCTAAATGTAAGACTGGAATCCATAAAATTCCACATGGATAACATAGGCAGAACACTCTGACTTGGATCACAGCAAAAATTTTTTGATTCTGTTTTATAAAGCAAAGGCAAACAAATGGAACTTAGTTAAACTTAAAAGCTATTGGACAGTGAAACAAATGAACTCACGAAAAAGACAACCTACTGACTGATAATATATTCACAAATAATAAGACAATTAATATCTAACATATAAACAGCTCATGTAACTCAACATTAAAAATAAAAGCAGACAACCTGATTAAAAAATGGGCAGAGCATGAATAGGCATTTTTCCAAAGAGGATATGCACATGACTAACAGGCACATGAAAAGATGCTCAACTCTGGTAATCAGAGAAATGCAAATCAAACCATATGAGATATCATCTTACACCTGTCAGAATGACTATCATCAGAATATCTATAAATAACTAATGCTGGTGAGGATATGGAGAAAAGGGAGCCCCTAAAATTTTGGTGGAAATGTAAATTGGTACAAACATTGTGGAAAAGATTATGGAGGTTTCTCAGAAGACTAAAAATAGAACTACCACATGACCCAGCAATTCCAATATTTGAAGAAAACAAAATCATTAATTCGAAAAAATATGGACCCCAATGTTCAGAGCAGCATTATGTACAATTGGCAATATATGGAAGCAGCTTAATTAAGTGTCCATCAAAAGATTAAAGAAGATGTAGTATATATATGGAGAAGGCAATGGCAACTCACTCCAGTTCTCTTGCCTGGAAAATCCCATGGACAGAGGAGCCTGGTAGGCTACAGTCCATGGGGGTCTCGAAGAGTTGCACACAACTGAGTGACTTCACTTTNTGGACGGAGGAGCCTGGTAGGCTACAGTCCATGGGGATCTCGAAGAGTTGCACACAACTGAGTGACTTCACTTTCACTTATCACTTTCATGCATTGGAGGAGGAAATGGCAACCCACTCCAGTGTTCTTGCCTGGAGAACCCCAAGGATGGGGGAGCCTGGTGGGCTTGCTGTCTATGGGGTCTCACTGAGTTGGACAAGACTGAAGCAACTTAGCAGCAGCAGCAGCAGTATATATATATATGTAAGTATGTATGTACAAACACACACAATGTGTGTGTGTATATATATATAGTGTGTATATATATATAGTGTGTATATATATGTATGGTATATGATATATATGGTATATATGTGCTACATATATGGTTTATATATTTATTTATGGTATGTGTATATATATGTATACACACACACACAATGGAAAATTACTCATCTGTATAAAAGAATGGTAGTTTTCTACTTTCAACAACATGCTAAATGAAATAAATCAGACAAAGAAAGAAAAATACTGATTATATTACTTATGTGTGGAATCTAAAAAAACAAACTAGTGGATATAGCTAAAAAGAAAGAGACTCACAGATGTAGAGAACAAATTAGTGGTTACCAGTCAGAAGAGCAGAGGGGCAACACAGGAGTGGGGGATCAAGAGGTACAAACTAATATGTGTAAAATAAGCTACAAGGATATATTGTATAGTTCCTACAAGGGAATATAGCCAATATTTTATAATAACTGTAAATGAATTAAAACCTTTAAAAATTGTGAATCACTGTATTGTACCCCTTAGTTTATATAATACTGTACATCAGCTATACTTCAAAAAAGGTGAAAAAAAATTAAGTGGGACTACTTCAAACTAAAATTATTCTGCACAATAGCAAAGAAAACTATTAATAAATGAAAAGGCCACCTACTAAAGTAGAGAAAATATTTGAAAATCATATCTGATAAGGGGTTAATATCCAAAATATATAACAAACTCATAAGGTTCAACAGCAGACAAAACAATCTTATTAAAAATGGGCAGAAGATCTGAATAGATATTTTTCTAAGAAAGAGGTACAGATGGTCGTCCAGGTACAGGAAAATGTGCTCAACATCACTAATCATCAGGGGTATGCATATCAAAACTACAAAGAGATACCACCTCATACCTACTAGAATGGCTATTATTTTTTAAAAAATGAGAAATAATAAATTTTGTCAGGGTTATAGAGAAAAGGGCACACTTTTGGGAATACCTGGTGGGAATTTAAAATGCTGCAGCCCCTATGAAAAACAGTATAGAGATTCCTCAAAAATAAAAATGGAGTATAGTCACTATGTAAAATCATAGTGAGGTGTCCCAGAAAACTAAAAAGAGTATTACCATATGATCCAGCAATCCCAACCCTGAGAATATACCAAGATAAGACTATAATTCAAAAAGATACACACACCCCTATGTCCAGAGTAGCACTGTTCACAATAGCCAAAAACATAGAAACAGCCTAAATACCAGTCGACAGATGACTGGATAAAGATGTACTACATATATACCATGAAACACTACTAAACCATAAAAAAGAAGGAAATAATGCCATTTGCAGTAATATGGACACATTATCCATATCTAGAGATTATCCACATCTAGAGATATCTAGAGATTATCATCCTAAGTGAAGTTAAATCAGAAAGACAAATACCATATGATATCACTTGTAATGTGGGATCTAAAATATGGCACACATAAACCTATCTACAAAACAGGAACAGACTCATAGACACAAAGAACAGACTTGTGGTTACCAAGAGAGAGACAAGGGAGAGGAAAAGATTAGAAGTTTGGGCTTGGTAGATGTAAACTATTATTAATACATTCAGAATGAAGAAACAAAAAGGTCCTAATATATATAGCAAGGGAACTATATTGAATATCCTGTAATAAACCATAATAGAAAATAATATAAAAAAGAATGTATATATGTGTAAAATGGGGCCACTTTGCTATAGAGAAGAGATTGGCCCAACACTGTAAACTACATTGAAAATCAACTATACGTCAATTAAAAAACAAATGGAAATTGAACAACCACATGATCCAGTTTTTCCAATTCTGGGTATTTATCTAAAGGAAATAAAACAACTTGAAAGCTGTTTGAAACTTTTGAAACGTAATTTGAAAAGATAAATGCATCTCTATGTTAATCATAGCACAATTTACATTAGTCAAGTCATGGAAGCAATGTAAAGGTCAATGTATTATATAAATAGTATACAATGGAATATTATTAAGTCATAAAAAAGGATGAAATCTTGCCATTTGTGACAACATGGATGTGCCTTGAGGGCACTGCACTAGGGGAAATAAATGAAAGAATGACAAATACATTCTTTCACTTATATATGAATCTTAAGAAAAGAAAAAGAGAACAACTCCAAAACAAAAAAAACATGAGCTCACAAATATAGAATACAGACTGTGGCTGCCAGAGGCAAGGGAAATAGACAAAAGGTACAAACCTCTAGTTATAAAATTAATAAATTGTGAGGATGTAATATATAGTGTAGTAATTATAGTTAGCAATACAGTATTGTATATTTAAAAGCTGCTAAGAAAGATTTTAAAAGTTCTTACCATATGACAAAATTTTGTAACTACATGAGGTGTTAACTAAGTTTATTATGGTAATCACTTCACAATATATACACATACCAAATCATTATGTTGTACCCTTAAACTAACACAATGTTGTCAATATTATCTCAATACTAGAGAAAAAATTAAATTTAAATATATAGATTCTTAGGTCAAAAATAATGAAGTTTGGGTCTAAGATCTCTCTTCATACCCATAAGTATATGCCTGTTTAAATACAGGTCATGATTTTGTGATCTTTAATACAATAATAGTTACCTCAATAGCCCTTAAGATCTCCCAAGAACTACCATGTCTAAAGCTACAGATACCTAATCAAGTGCCCTCCCTCGCTAATGGTCACCAGCTCAGAAACATCTCTGGGCTTAGGTCTGCACTTCCTTGAAGCTTCCTTTCTCATATTAAGCTTCCTTTCTCAGGGAGCATTCCTTGTCTATACCTGTTGCTTTCAGGTGTGGCCTTGTCTCTTTTGCCTCCTAGACAAAGGCAGCTCAAGTTGGAACCGTCATTTTGAGTCTGACCTGTCCCTCCATTGGAACTCTGCTTCTGGTAACTTTCCCCGGGGCTCCACACACTTCATCCAGTTGATTAGCAGTGATGTGACCAATGCTCTCCTCTGGAACCAGTGTTCCCTGACTACCACCTGCCTATCTTGTCTCACGGGCAGGAGAATGACAATGTTCTACTCTCATCCTAGTTGGATGCTGTTGAATTTTAACTGGCCCCTCAAATTATATTTTTAGTGATTTTTAACTAAGCATTCAGAAGATGACTGTTTTAAACTAGTTTATACTCAAAGTAAGCCTGAGATAAAATGGGAGCTGGGTGGTGTAGAATAGTCACTTGTTTGGCTATCCAGGAAGCCAAGTTTAATTTTAGCCTTGAGAGAATTTGAAATCATTATAATTAAATGAGCATTAAAGCCCAGAAGTGAAAAGACACTTTTTTTTAAAAGCACACCCATTCATTTAGCATCAATTCACTACTGGCAGTTCATTCTCCCAAATGTTCTACCACTGAACATGCATACAGAGTTAGAGTAAAATATTTCTGGAGGAGTTCAAATAACTTGGAAGTAGGTCATTGCTGGGGATATAGATACTATATTTGACTTGAATATCTACAGAAATGTATAAAATGTGTATGTATTTGTAGAGAAGATTATTATTGTTTCGTGTATTTTAATTTGTGATATGCAGTGATGGGATAGTCATTGTACAATGATTGCAGGGTACACCCTGTGCATGGTGTTGGGCTTCAGTACAAATGTTGGGTAACAACCACTCTTGAGCTTGGGCTCCAAGTTAATTTGAAGTGCATGCCGGAAAAATTGGCAACCATTTCACAGTTGCTTCAAAATGCTACATAAGTTCTGCTTCAATCTAAAATCATGCCCTGACTGAAGAATGTCACTTGTATCATGATCTGAGCTTTCCTGAAAAACAGATATGACTGGCACTTTGGTCTGCGAGTCCTACAAAGAACTAAAAGGTGTTTTTGTAAGATTTAGGGGGAAAAAAAAAAACAACATCGGTTCAAAATGGGCTTTGGAATTTCCAGTAGAAAATGAAAGCAAAGACTCTTAACATAAGCATGTTATTGTCAACAGTGGCATCTCTATTAAGCTTGTTCTCTTACCTAAACGCTCCTCTTACTGCCATCTCTCAGGTTTGTCATACCCACCGCCCTGACAGTACAAATGTTCCACTGTAAAATCTGCCAAACAGGGCAGCTGATTTCCCATACCTTCAGACACATGTTGCTCTTTAATATCAGCCTGTCAGAACACCTAAGAGAAACGCATTTGCTTTTGTGCTTGGAGCTGAGGCTAGGACTACTGTGCACACACTGTAATTGTTAGCCTTACCCTGCTATGAAATTCTGCCTTTAGGAAGCATAGAATCTGTTGCTGGAAAATGCTATTGGCATAAATCTATCATGCTAATTAGATTGCATACATCTTGGTGGAGCTAGTTATTCTAAAAAACATTTTTCCTGGTGTGAATCTTCTTTAATTTCTTTTAATGACAAGTTGTTTTAAAATGTATATTGGATTTTCCTCTGCCACAATCAAGTGATACCTGCATAGAAGTCAAGAAAAATATTTTTGGCCTGATTTGTCTTGAAGTCAAGAAAAATATTTTTGGCCTGATTTGTCTTGATTATATTCTATTCTTGTGGGATATATATGCCTCAAGAGAGGGAAATGGCAACCCATTCCAGTACTCTTGCCTGGAAAATCCCATGGATGGAGGAGCCTGGTAGGCTACAGTCCATGGGGTCACTAAGAGTCAAGATACGCCTGAGCGACTTCACTTTTACTTATCAGTTTCATGCACTGGAGAAGGAAATGGCAACCCACTCCAGTGTTCTTGCCTGGAGAATCCCAGGGACAGGGGAGCCTGGTGGGCTGCTGTCTCTGGGGTCTCACAGAGTCGGACACGACAGAATTGACTTAGCAGCAGCAGCAGCATTCATCTTAACTTTGTCTTACCTTAGGAGGAATGTTCCTTTTGGTTTAAAAAATGTGATTGACTTTGGTAATTTCAGGGTGACATACTGGACAGTCTCATTTACCAAAGATCATTTTCATGGCACCCCATGGGTAGGTCATTGAGCTTTTATGTTTTCTCTTCTTATCTGATTCTCTTGTGGTATGTGTTCATGGGAGGCCCGAGGGCAGTCTATTAATATAAGGGATGTTCTTATAAAAGAGTGTAGCTAATTTTATAACAAATACAACAGAACTTCTAAAACCGGTCGGTGTGGCTTATTCATATAGTCACCTTGGGAGAATGTGGACTAATCCCAAACACTTTCTTTGGAATGCCTACAGAAGGTACAGCAGCACATGCTTTTATCCCCTGAGTAGTCTATTTTAGTATTTGAAATTAAAAAGTCACACATGATCACAATAACAAACAAAAGTATCTAAAATACAAATGACGACCCCACACATATACCCAAACAACTTATTTTAACCCCTGGCTTAACTTCCCCTTGAGGAGGCTAATTTTAGTATCTCAGTTTATAATCATTTCACAGTTTTCACCTGCTTTAAAACTTAAACACTGTATATGTGGATTTATCATTTTTAAGGAGAATGTATATATAATATATATTCTTTAACTTGTTCTTTTCCCTTCAACAATATATCATGGGTATGGGCAGGTTTACCATGAAATCAATGAACCATGAACTTCAGGGTTCTTTACTTTTATGGGCCATTTTTAAGGCTTTGAAAAGGAGAGTTCTAAGCAATTTTTAAAATGTTTCCTTTTTTTATTTCTAAAGGAGGCCCTTGATTATTTTAATGCACCAGGTCCTACAAAATGTGGATCTATTTCTGAGCTTAAATATCTCTCTAGGCCAGTAGATTTGGTCTATGAACATACTTATTGTTCTAACATTCTCATGAATGTGAATCTTTCTGATGGAACTGTCAAATACACAAAGAAAGGCATACAAAGATTCTTGTAACATTTTAAAGGAAATACAAACAGGACAATCTGGATTTTTTATCACTTGTGTATGTGTACTCAGTTATGTCTGACTCTTTGCAATACCATGGACTGTAGCCCACCAGGCTTCTCTGTCCATGGGATTATCCAGGCAAGAATACTGGAGGGGATTGCCATGTCCTCCTCCAGGGGATCTTCCCAATCCGGGGATTGAACCCAAGTTTTCTGCATTAGCAGGAGAATTCTTTACCATTGAGCAACCTGAGGGAAGAAGTTAAAAAATTATGGTGAGTGAGTGAGTGAGTGAAGCCACTCAGTCGTGTCCAACTCTTTGCGACCCCATGGACTGTAGCCTACGAGGCTCCTCTGTCCATGGGATTTTCCAGGCAGTAGTACTGGAGTGGATTGCCCATTTCCTTCTCCAGGGGATCTTCCCGACCCAGGGATCGAACCTGGGTCTCCCGCATTGTAGACAGACACTTTACTGTCTGAGCCACCAGGGAAGTCCAAAAAAATTATGGTACTACCACACATTGAATACATGTGTTTTGCATTTTCTAAGTGACGACAAATTTTTAGTTTCTAAGGATAGATTTGATTTTTGGAAACAAAAGATATTTAGAGTCTTGTGAAAAGTAGAGGAGACACTGCAATAGTATTGTTGTTATTAAGTCACTTTAGTTGTGTCCGACTCTGTGTGACCCCATAGACGGCAGCCCACCCGGCTCCCCTGTCCCTGGGATCCTCCCAGCAAGAATACTGGAGTGGGTTGCCATTTCCTTCTCCAATGCATGAAAGCGAAAAGTGAAAGTGAAGTCGCTCAGTCATGTCCTACTCCTAGAGACCCCATAGACTGCAGCCTACCAGGCTCCTCCATCCATGGGATTTTCCTTTTGTTAAAATTAGAATATGACTGTGAAGTCATTGGATTATTTTATTTGGCCAAATCCTCCCACCAACAGGCATGCACTGATAACTTGCTTTGTTTCAGGTTTTCTGATGGATAAAACTGGGCCCCATTTTTGAAAGTAGAAATAACATTTGCATGACAATCCCAGTTTAATGCAGAGTGTCAGCAGACACTCAAGGAGTCTTTTGTAAAAGAATAAGAAAGTAAGAGATCAGATCTGTAGTTACAGAAAGAAAGCCACGTTACAGTGGGGGAAATAAATGAAGGTCATCAAAAGATACTAAATTTCTGGATATATGATTATAAGTTTAATAATAGGGGTGTAACATACACATGATAACTGTAGTTATTGTTTTGTGGCATATTTGGAACTTGTTAAGAGAGTACATCCTAGGAGTTCTTATTACAAGGAAAGAAACTTTTTCTTTCTTTCTTTCTTAATTTATATGAGATGATGGATGTTAACTAAACTTATTGTGGTAATCATTTCAAATACTGTTAAGTCAAGTCATTATGGTGTACATGTTAAACTTATGCAGTGCTGTAGGCCAACTATATCTCAATAAAATTAGAAGAAAAAGCAAGTGAATCAATACAATGCTGTGATGGTATTATGTATATGGTATCATAAGAACCCTAAAGAAGGAGAGATGTTAATTACCTAGGAGTGTCAGACAATGCTTACTTCACAGAGGATATGATGTTTGAGCTTAAAGACAAAGAGAAATTGAAGGGGAAAAAAGAGTGACAGAAAACATTTTGGTTAGAAAGAAGTAGAATATAAAAAGCATATATGTGCAAAATTTGACTTGTATTAATTGAGTTTAAGGTACAGGGTCTGTACATGACTAACAGAAGCTGGGATTGAAAATGTTAGACCAGTTGCCCAAAGGCAAGTAGTTCTCATTTTATATTTTCATACTGTATCTTATTTTCCTTCCTCAGTGGTCTTTTTTAGGATAAAATTTCTCTATTGGATAAACTTTGTTTACTTTACTTAGCTAACATTTCCCTCTAGTGTTCTTTAAAAAAATATTCAGTTTTTCCCTGGAGCATTCTACAAGGTGGTTGTTACCAAAGGTAAGAGCAAAATCGAAATACTCGTAGAAAATCAGGTTCATGAAAAAAGGTAACACAAAAAAAGCAACTAGAAAATTCAGCCAGTGTCTTCATTATTGAACTTCAAATTTGAATCTGCCTGCTATTAACTGAGTTAAAAAATAAAATCACAGTTTTAATTTAAAAATATGTATATAACTTTGAAAATAATATTCTTTCTTATGTCTTTTTATAGAGGACAATTCTTGACCTTTAGAGTCAAAGTGCCCTGGTGGTAGTTACTTAAGTTCTCTGTTATAGCAAATGGAAAGTTCATGTAGTTTAAATGAGATACTAATAGGTAAGATGTTTAGTATGTGTTGGGGACTGATCTAAGTATTTAAGTCTTTTATCCTCATGATGACTCCAAAGCTGAGGACTGTTATCTTCTGCTCCATTTATAAATGAAGCATTGAGAGAGAAAACCATAATTCAAAAAGAAACACGCACCCCAATGTTCACTGCAGTACTATTTAAAATAGCCAGGGCATGGAAACAACCTAAATGTCCATCAATAAAGGAATGGATAAAGAAGATGTGGTACATATTTATAATGGAATATTGCTCAGCCATAAAAAGGAATGAAATTGGGTCATTTGCAGAGATGTGGATAGACCTAGAGATGGCCATTCAGAGTAAAGTCAGAAAAACAAATATTGCATATAAATGCATATATGTGAAATCTGAAAAAAAAACTGGTAGAGAGAATCTTATTTACAAAGCAGGAATAGAGACACAGATGCAGATAGCCAACATATGGATACCAGTGGGGAAAGGGAAGGGGTGGGAGGAATTGAGAGATTGGGATTGACGTATATACACTATTGATACTATGTATAAAAATAGATTATTAATACTAATGAGAACCTACTGTATAGTAAGGGGAACTCTACTCAGTGCTCTGCGGTGACCTAAATGGGAAGGAGATCCAAAAAAGAGGGGATACATAAAGCTGATTCACTTTGCTGTACTAATATAACATTGTTAAGCAACTATACTGCAATAAAGATTCAAAAGAAAAAATGAAATGATACAATAAGAAAACAAATGAGGCACTGGGAAGTTAAACAAGTCTCCAAAGAGAATAAAACAGTGAGTGACGGAACCAGAATCTGAACCCCATGTGCCCTGGTTCTTAAGCCAGGCTCTGAACTATAGGCCCTGATGCCCATCTGAAACAATGAAAGCTACGAGACATATTACGAGTATTAATAACGAGTGCTTAATACCTAATGGCTCTTAGTGCTACGCTAGAGGACAGAATATTTTCAATCCCTATCTGAAAGCAAACACAGTCATGGATTTGCTATGGCTGACTCTTGTTGTCTATGTTAAAAGTCTAGTATTAAAATGGAGCTCCGTGACAATAAGTCTGCAAAGTTACATCTAATGTGCTCCTAGCACAAGAATTTTAAGAATTCCTCCTTGACCCTTGGGTAGAATTTAGAACACAAAGAACAGTGACTAGATTGTGAGCGCTTTAGTTACTCTCTCCTAAGAATGACTTCTTTTAGTTCGTCTCCCACATTACAGATTGAGGAAGAAGCCATATGCTTTGGAAACCAGATCAGCAGATGGCTTGTTTGGCGACCTATTGCATAAACTGAAGAAATGAAAAAAAGTTTTCCTGCCTGGAAAACATGTTCTGCCACTGGCACCCAAGTACCTACCTTCTGCTTACAGAGGGATGCCGGGTGTTTATCAGGAGGGCATCCAACATTCTTAAGACAGTTTTATATAAGTGAAAGAGGAGTGGGAAAGTAGAGACAGTCCTTGTGAAATGGAAAACTAGTTAAGTCTTCCTTTCTGTGAAACATGACACCACCCTGAAACCCAGCAGGGCTTCCTGTGTGAAGATCACAGCCAGAAACAGTAGCAGAATGAGAAGCACGTTCATATTAATTGTCCCATTTAACTTCCATAATCTGGTGTGTCATAGATTGTTTCTAGAGAACAAATGAGTGCTAACAAGTGCTGGTATTTAAACAGAAAAGGAGAAATCCATATATTAAAATGAGAGGAAAATCTAAAAAATTGAAAAAATATAACAAATAAATTTCAGGCAGTAATTGTCATGCCTTGGTGAAGAGCAAGTCCTTTCAGATAGCTCACATATTTTTGTGTCTAAGACCAAGAGGAGGGAAAGTCTATCACATTTTAATGATATCTATTAATTTGGTTCTACTTCATAAATTCATTAAAGAGGAGAGACTTGGTTTTAAGTTGAAATGATCTGACATGGTCTTGGGCAGGCTAGTAGCTCATATTTAAATTAATGATGCTGTTTAAGAAGTCCAAGACCTAGTATCTTAAATATGTTAACACATTAATTACCTGGAGGATAGAAGAAATATGTCAGCGATAACAGCCTAATAGACAAGGTTGTTTTTATCAGAGATTGATAGAGATTTTGTCATGTGCAGGAATTATCACAACAGCCTTCACTTTGGTGCCTCAGCATCTTCTCTTATCTCTCTCTAAACAAATCTCCACACAATAATGAGTTTTAAGAAATCTAAAGATGATCATGTCACTCCCTGCCTATCCTTTGATGAATTCCCATTTGTTCCTTGGTTTACATAATCTTCCTTCTGTTTAATTTTTATATCACTTGCCCCCTCGGGTCTCCCACCTCCCAGAGTTAGATTCTCTCTGATGGACTGTTCTTTCCTCCAAGCACCTCCTTTTCCTTATTAAGTTACTTTCTAGTTCTAGTCCAGCCTCCTGGGACCTCTCAACTATGTCTAGAACCTCTTATTATAGGCCTCCACAGTAGCTATACCTCTCTCCTGCAATATATTCAACTGCCTGTCTTCCCCGTTAGACTATATATTGCCAAGGATGAACACTGAATATTGTGCTCAATAAGAAGTTTACTGACTGAATGGAGTTTGTAGCTTAAGGAATAGGACAGTGAAGGAGGGGTAATAAGGTAGGGAGGAGGCTTCAGTATGAGCAGAGACACCGAGGTCTGGAGGACATGGCAAGCCTTTGAGCTTGTGACACTTGGCAATCTTTAGTTGCGTTAAGAGAGGGAGGAGGACAAAAGGGCTGATCTTCCAGGACTCATTCTACTCTATAATTTTCTGCATGTGGCACATCTTTTTACAACTCTCAGAGGAAAGAGTCCAGTCTCTGGTTGCAAACCGAACAATAATTTGGACACACAAACAGACATGAAGGCAATACTCTTCATTTAGAAAAATGATTCTGGGATTCAATATGAAAACTTTCAATAAGCACAGACCAATGACATGTACTTGATGGATATTCAATAACTGAGCTATTGTTGCCTAGAGAGGATGGGGTGAACTCTAAGAATCTCTCCACCACTATTATCTTTTCAAGCATACCCTCCTCCCACGAGAACGTTTAAGTCTGAAGGCTATTACCTGCAATCACAAAATCTGTGCCACAGAGCAGCACCTGCCAGGAGTTATAAAGGTCCTTATTACACTAAAGTTGAGTCACTGGATAAGGAACCACAAAATCTAAGGTTAGATATGAAAAATGTAGGTTCTAGCTTACAACAAGTATGTTTTCATTTGGGGATACTACAGATTTCTTCATAGTGGAGTTATGTTAACAAAAAGCCATTTCACAGAGCTGAATTATCCTTCTTTGCACATTTGAAATGGGATTTAGTTCTTAGTCAAACAAGGGTCAGGTTAGAGCCATTCCTTATTAATCAGATTTTTTTGAGGATTTGATCTTTCTGGTCATTGGCATCATTCACATGAGTGAGCCACAAATATTTTAATTATTTTCTATTCACCACGTGGCATTGACGCTGGCAACAGGCGGGGCAGTCAATTTTGATGCTGCAGAACCTGCCTAACATATCACTGTGATATTTACTTTTCTTTTTCCAAATCTGCAGGGAAATAAATTTATGGATCACTTAACCTTTTGCCCAAGGAACAAATCCAAGTAAGTTCTGAATTAATATTGCTCTGAGGATACAAAGTGAGGTCTGGTTTTCAAAGTAAGGCTGAGGGTTAAGGCCATAGTCGAGGTGATAAGAGGCAGAACTGCCTGTCCTCACCTGAATTAAATGATTGCTCTAGTCCTAAGAACATTTGCATAGAATGCTTTTTCTTTTGCTTTGCTTTGTTCAGCTTATATGAAGTAACAAACTGCCTACTACTTGGAATCGGAGTTCCCCAAGGCCAGAAAAATGAGAGTCACCTATGTCCCATTGGATAGGCACAGATACTGAAGCTCCTTCCTCACCTGGAGACTCTTGATCTGGCCTCATTCATAAAATCTGGCTGTACTCAACATCAGAAGGTATGGCGAATGCATCTTTTGTAGATGGTTCTGATTTCTACATTACATTCCAAAGCTTGCCAAATATGCTGTAAATGTGAGGTTCCAGCTTCCTGTTCAAATAATAAAATCTCTTGGGCATTCTGAAAATATTTTACTCAAAATGGAAAATGTTGGCAGAGAAGAGGCAACCATCTTTGGAAATTATGCCTTCCTGTATCTCACACTCTGTGTACGAAGAACTTGCCCACATGAAAAGGCATCACTGCTCTTTCATACTTGGAATAACTTTCCCAAAACAAAAGTACCCCTTGATCTTGCTGTTACCAAAGATTTGATGTGATGTAGGAACTTGAACATTTAGCTTTGGTATCCATTTTCTTAATAGTAACTGGGAATTTAAAACTATTTAGAAATGACACTGCTTTGTGACTTCCTTTGAACCATCCCCTGAACACACAGTATTCTTTAAACCATGTGGTAATCAATACCTTGAAGGGTACTGCTTTTTAGAATTGTTGTCACTAAGCATAGCAATTTTCTTGCGGAAAAAAAAGTGCCATTCTGCTTTCCCTTGCAAAGAGAAAAAGGGGTTTGACAGACACAGCAGTACCAATAATTCCCTTAGGATCCGGAGGAAGTACATAGTGATAATCCATCCCAGAGGATACAGTGGCAAACAGGGACCCTTTGCCCCTTATTTACTCAAACTGCCTTTTATAAGTTTTCCTCTGGAGAGTAAGAACCAATTATATTAATGTAGATGTGGAAGCGATAACTGATTTCACATCATGGAAAACATCCACTGAAAATGGTGATGGAAACGGTAGTGACCACATTCGACTGCTGTGGCCTGAACGTATTGAGGTGTTTATCATGTCCATTCTGTGATTTCAAGTCACAACTGCCACGAAAAAATGTTTTGGGGATCCTGAGAGCCTTCCAGTCATCTCAAGCTGAAGGTGTGCTCTGTTTTAATTTCCTTATAAGCTGATGTACCTCTACATTAGAAATAAATTAAACAATGTATATGCCAGTAAATTACCTCTGGAAATGGACTCTAATAGGGTTTTTACTTTTTTTATTAAAAAATAAAATAGAAGAACCTTGGGTCCCATTCTGTTGCTTGTTTTCTGCATATTAAAACTCTCATTATTAACAGTTCTTGAACAATAAAGCGGGAGCAATCACACAGGACTACATAAAATGCATTTCAGTAGGGTTCAATAGAACCATTTCAGAAAATTGTTTTAGCCATTTTCTTTGAGATTGCCAGTAACTAGAAATGCTTTTCAAATACTAACATTTTGCAAAGGCTGAAATTTCACGTGATACTTATTGGGTAAAAAGATATTTCGTTTCTATCCCATGAGCGCCAATAATGGAATCGGTGCTATTTTAAATATTGTCACTATAGGTCTCAGACTTAAGGTCCGTCTCGTTTAAGGCAAAGTGTTGCTTAAATTTTGTTGGATAATGCCACATATCTAGCCTTGTTCACCATCATTTTACCACTTTGCTCTATCCTTGCCTTCCACTTTGCTGACAAAATATTTACTAAATTGACCATTCCTTTATTTAGCACTTCATTTAACAATAATAATTTGTTATGGGTCAGACACTGTACTTGGATTTGGAAATGCAGTGTTTATAAGATCAGTCTCTGCTCTTGTAAAATTCAGGGTCCAAACCATTCATACCTTGTCTCCTGGCTGCCTGGGCTCTCCTGAGCTATACACATGGTTGAGGCAATTTGAATGTTCTTTCTGAAAGGTCCCCAGAAACAGAAGGGTATTGAAGTGTAATTCTTTTCTATCTTTGGTATGAATCCTCTGAAAATGCTTAAACCATGACAGAAGAAGGATAAGCCCACCTGGCAAGCCAAATTACCATAATCAGCCCTGATGATCAATGTTATTGCACTCAGGTTTCCCTTAACAGAATTGGGGTACAATAGGAAAAGGAGTATGTCATGGCTGTATATTGTCACCCTGCTTATTTAACTTATATGCAGAGTACATCATGAGAAATGCTGGGCTGGATTACGCAGAAGCTGGAATCAAGATTGCAGGGAGAATTATCAATAACTTCAGATATGCACATGACACCACCCTTATGGCAGAAAGCCAAGAAGAACAAAGGAGCCTCTTGATGAAAGTGAAAGAGGAGAGTGAAAAAGTTGGCTTAAAGCTCAACATTCAGAAAATAAAGATCATGGCATCTGGTCCCATCACTTCATGGCAAATAAGATGGGGAAACAGTAGAAGCAGTGGCAGACTTTATTTTAGGGGGCTCCAAAATCACTGCAGCCATAAAATTAAAAGATGCTTACTCCTTGAAGGAGTTCCCTGGTGGCTCAGATGGTAAAGTGTCTTGCTTATAATGTGGGAGACCTGGGTTCGATCCCTGGGTAGGGAAGATCCTCTGGAGAAGGAAATGGCAACCCACTCCGGTACTCTTGCCTGGAAAATCCCATGGATGGAGGAGCCGCAAAGAGTCAGACATGACTGAGTGACTTCACTTCACTCCTTGAAGGAAAGTTATGACCAACGTAGACAGCATATTAAAAAGCAGAGATATTACTTTGCCAACAAAGGTCTGTCTAGTCTTTTCCAGTAGTTATGTATGGACGTGAGAGTTGGACTATAAAGAAAGCTGAGTGCCAAAGAACTGATGCATTTAAACTGTGTTGTTGGAGGAGAATTTTGAGAGTCCTTTGGACTGCTAGGAGATTCAACCAGTCCATCCTAATACTAATGCATATATATGGAATTTAGGAGATCAGTCTTGAGTGTTCATTGGAGGGACTGATGTTGAAGCTGAAGCTCCAGTGCTTTGGCTACCTGATGCGAAGAACTGACTCATTGGAAAAGACTCTGATGCTGGGAAGGAATAAAGGGGGGAGGAGAAGGGGACGACAAAGAGTGAGATGGTTGGATGGCATCACCAACTCAATGGATATGAGTTTGAGTAAACTCCAGGAGTTGGTGATGGACAGGGAGGCCTGGCGTGCTGCAGTCCATGGGGTCTTAAAGAGTTGGACTCGACTGAGTGAACTGAACTGAACTGAGACAAAGGGGTCAAAAACCACTAGATCCATTCTAGGTTTCTTCTGGAACTGATCTAGAAGGACCTTTCCTCATCTCTTTGTTTCATTCTAATAAGCTTGGGAAAAATCTGATGGGCCTCAGATTTCTCAGCCTCTATATAGTATATCAAAACCAGTTCTGGGGTAAATCTGAAGTCACAAGGATAGTGTTCAGTTCAGTTCAGTCGCTCAGTCGTGTCCGACTCTGCAACCCCATGAATCACAGCATGCCAGGCCTCTCTGTCCATCACCAGCTCCTGGAGTTCACTCAGACTCAAGTCCATCGAGTCAGTGATGCCATCCAGCCATCTCATCCTGGGTCGTCCCCTTCTCCTCCTGCCCCCAATCCCTCCCAGCATCAGAGTCTTTTCCAATGAGTCAACTCTAGGATAGTGTTAGGATGGGCAACTCTCACAAGGGAACTCTGTTCAGATATTCAGCTCTGGGAGTGGCCCTTGGGAGTACATAGGAAGAATATGGGCCCGGGAATCACACTGCCTGAAGGTTCTTAACAGCTCTGACACTTACAAGTTTTGCAACTTAGTTCTCAAATTTCCCCTCTGTAGGACTGGAGAAAGCAATGCATTAAGGTTGGAGGTTAAATATCTCAAATTTCCCTTTCTATAAGATTGGAAAAAGTAATTCATTAAGGTGGGAGATTAAATATCTTACAAATTAAGTGTATGTAGCTCAGGATATCCAATGAATACCCTCTCTGTCTTTTTTCCTTTCTGTATTACTTTGCCTGACTGTAGAGCTGGTTGCATAGGAAATTACTCAGAACTGTCACATCAGATACTTGGAAAACACACATGAAGAAGCAGATTTTGATGCAGTAATGTACATAAAACAATGTATCCATTTTCAAAGGAAATGCACCATTTGCAAGGATGATTCACAAGTGGCTATCTGGTGTCAGTCTAACCCAGGGTTCAGCAACCTGCGGCAGGTAAGCCAGATGGTGGTGTGATGAGCCAAGATGCTGGGCATGTTGCCATTCCCCAGGTGGAAAAAACTCCAGACTCACTGCCAATCTGAGCCTGGCAGAATGAGTCGTGAGTTTCTCTAACTGCTGCTGCTCTTTCTATTACACAACTGTCCTTAGCAAGGAAAAACCTGACCGAGTGAAAGCAGACGCTTCTTTCCTGGAACTGAGACCGAGGGCACGGTATCCTTGGAAATTGTTTAACCATTCTCACAGGCTGGGAAGATCCCTGAAGGAGGGCATGGCAACCCACTCCAGTATTCTTGCCTGGAATCCCATGGACAGAGGAGCCTGGTGGACTACAGTCCATAGGGTTGCAAAAATTTGGACATGACTGAGCATACATTCATTGCGATAGATAATGACGATAAGCGCCACCCACCTTTTTTTTTTTTAATGCTGAAAACCAATAAGGAAGCATTTAACTCCAATGGCTATTGGCAGTCTTCTCAAAAGAGATGAAGTCAATAGAACAGAAATAACTACAGAGGAGAGATACAGGAATGAGTTAAGTGGCACCACTGATGATATTATTAAAACAATGCCCTTTGCCTCCTATCACACTTCCAAATGTGCAAACCAATGTACTTTCTCACTATATAAGTCAGTTTGGTTTGAAGTTCTTGCTATTTGAAGCCAAATTATCCCTAACTGACTTGTCTGTTTTACTAGTTTCTTATTGCTGCTATCACCATTATCACAACATAATGACTTAAAACATAGCAATTCTTTACAACTGTAGAGACCAGAAGTCTGCAATGGGTCGGAAGAGCTACATTCCTTTTAGAGTCTAGGGGAGAATCCACTTTCTTCTTTTATTGGCTCCTACAGGCTGCCTGCCAGCTTCACTGGTAGCTCAGCTGGTAAAGAATCTGCCTGTAATGCAGGAGACCCCTGTTTGATTCCTGGGTTGGGAAGTTCCCCTGGAGAAAGGATAGGCTACCCAGTCCAGTATTCTTGGGCGTCCCTGGTGGCTCAGACAGTGAAGAATCTACCTGCAATGTTGGAGACCGGGGTTCCATATCTGGGTTGGGAAGATCTCCTGGATGAGGACATGCAAACCCACTCCAGTATTCTTGCTTGAGGAATCCCCATGGACAGAGGAGCCAGTGGGCTAGTCCATGGGATCACACACACACACAGGCTGCCTGCACTCCTTGGGCTATGGCTTCTTGCTACTTTTATCTTTACTTTTGTCATAATTTTTCTGTCTCTGATTCTCCTGCCTCCTCTTACCAGGACATGTGTGTTATATTGGCTCCACTGGATATATCCATGATAATCCATCGCAACATTTCTAATTTAATCACATCTTCAAAGTCTCCTTTATGCTATAAGGTAATGTAGCCTCAGATTCCAGTGACTAGAACTATTTTTGTGTGTGCTATTTTTGTGCTTTTAATGCTATTTTTTTGTGAAAGTGTTAGTCGCTCAGTCGTATCCAACTCTTTGAGACCCCATGGACTGTAGCCTGCCAGGCTCCTCTGTCCATGGGATTTCCTAGGTGAAAATACATAGTGGGTTGCCATTCCCTTCTCTAGGGGATCTTCCCAACCCAAGGATAGAAACCTTGGTCTCCTGCATTGCAGGCAGATTCTTTACTGTCTGAGCTATCTTTTAGGGGACCATTATTCTGCTTGCCACATACACTTAACACAGCCACAGGGCTCCCTTCCTAAGGGGGATCTGTGTGGTCTGCTACCAGTAAACACTATTAATATCAAATTTTACATTTAAAAAACATTTCTGGACTTCCCTGGTGGTCTAGTAGTTAAGAATCTGCCTGCCAGTATGAGGGACATGGTTTCAGTCCCTGGTCGAGGAAGATTCCACATGCTATGGGGCAACTAAGTCTATGTACCACAATTTCTAAAGTCCACACACCAGAGTCTGTGCTCCAGAACAGGAGAAACCACCACAATGAGAAGCCTGTGCACCGCAATTAGAGAACAGTCCCTTTCTCCAACTACAGAAAGTCCACACACAGCAATGAAGACCCACACAGTCAACAAATGAACAAAATGTTAAAGTACTTTAAAAAATGTTAAAAGATTGCCATTCATGTCATATGATCATTGATGGAACCCCCACATGCTAGCCACCTTGCTCACAAAGGTGAATTTGTCTGGGGGAGAACAGATACATGTATATGTAAGAGTGAGTCCCTTGGCTGCTCACCTGAACTTATCACAACACTGTTAGTCGGCCATACCCCAATATAAAATAGAACGTTTAAAAAAAGAAAGATCAATCTGTCTTTGTTCCTCTTCAAAATGGGAAGACAGAGAAGTAGTCAGGAGATGTTTTTAAAGAATATTCAGTATTAGGGGAAGCTGTGTAAACAGCGAAGGACCATCACTCTCATTGCTGGCTTAAGCTTGGTTTGGTTTTAAGGCCTTTTTAGTTGCAGATATGGAAGACACTTTCACTAGTATACTAGATAAGATTACAACCAGAAAAAAACTGTTAAACTAATCAGTTTCCAATTTGTTTTTTGTTTTTTTTTTAAATTATTTTGACCTTTTTTTTTTTTTAAATTTCCACAGGTCTGGTTTCCTTAGGTCAACCATAGTTTGAGGAAAAGATTAAGATGTTTTAGAAGTGTGGTCTGGATAAATTTGCACAATATATTTACAAGCTAATTCTTTTCATAATTTATTTTTTGAAACAATGTTTGCTAAGTTACTAATGTACAGGAAGTACATTGCATTCCAGAGCTAATTCAAAGTTAATTAAGAAATCATGGTCTCTTATATTCTAGTTATAGATAGGACAGCTACACAAATAACTAAAATACATTTAATACACCTTAGAATAATGCTGAGTCACTAGGGAAGCCATTTAAAGCTTCTTTTAAAAATTAGTTGAGGTCTAGACACCTAGCAAGTACTAGAGAAAGGGAGTGAGCTGAGGCTGCTGTCCCTCCTCTAAATCTTTAACACTCAAGGGGCTAAGATGTCAGTTCTACAACCAATTAAAGGAAAAATGCCCTGATCTAACATGTTCTTTAAGACCCATATTTACACTAACATGTTAACGTGTTTATCTTGGGGGCATTTTGCTATTAAAATCAGATCTTAGAATATAGTGCATCTTTGTACAACATACTAAGAATGCAGGTGACATGCAGCCATCACCTAACAGGATTTTGAGCCATGCAGAGCTCATCTCCATGTACCAGGAAGGATGTACACCAAAAATAAAAGACAGAGGGCCCTAAGGAAGGATTTATTGAGTGCTTACTTAAGAATCAGCGCCTGAAATGCAGGACACCTGGGTTCAATCCCTGGGTTGGGAAGATCTCCTGAGAAGGGAACAGCTAGCTACCCACTCCTGTATTCTGGCCTGAAGAATTCCATGGACTATACAGTCATGGGGTTGCAAAGAGTCAGATATGACTGAGTGACTTAAAAATATTGATTGTGGGATTCCCTCATAGCTCAGTTGGTAAAGAATCTGCCTGCAGTGCAGGAGACCTGGGTTCTATTTCTGGGTTGGGAAGATCCCCAGGAGAAGGAAATGGCAATCCACTCCAGTATTCTTACCTTGGAAATCCCAGGGACAGAGGAGCCTGGTAGGTTACAGTCTATGGGGTCCCAAGAGTTGGATATGACTTGGCGACTAAAACCAACAAGAACCACACATTGAACTAAATGATTTTGTTTGTGGTGCTTTATTTAATTGAGTGAGGTGTGCAACTACTTCCAGGTAACTGGTGCAGAAATCAAATGTTCTATTTCACATAATGATTAGCTAAGTAAATAACTCTAGTGTCGGTCTAGTGTTTGGGATCCCTGATTATTCAACACATTTGCTTTCGGAGCTGCAGGTGCAGGCTGCCTCTCCAGAGTTTCATATATTTTGAGAAGTTTAGAGTTTCTGACTTTCTTCTTGTCCCCCTTCTATTTTAGAAAAAGAGTTTATGATGCCAAGTATTTTAGAAGAGAGAGTTTGTCAGGCAACAGGAGCTAGAGGAATAAGCTGGTCAGTGGTTGAAATGTGGGCATATTTTTATCTCTGCTAAATATGCAGGTTAATGTTCTCATGCTGATAGCCTCTAGAATTTCTGGTCCTGTTTAATATCATCAGATATGTTTCATGGTAAGTATTGATTTCAACATCTATCAGATTTTGGATAAATTTGCTTACTTGGGAATTTTATCTGAAGAAAGTCATTCTGTATATTTTTAGAGTCATTCCAGATTCCCTCCCTGGCATATTGCCACTAAGCAGACGCTTTGGGATGTTCACTTAAGACAATTAGCATAGAGGCAGTATTTATCAGTCGCCCTTGAAATAAAAACCAACTGCTATAGTGTACAGTTCCAGGTAAGATCTTGCAAGCTGGCCTCAATCTTTCTCTAGCTACTGTTCCTTGCAGACTTTGCGTGCTTCTGTTGCCACTTTGTCCTGCTTTATTCCAATTTTGCCTGTTTTTGGCTGTCACTTAACCAACCAACTCAAGAATGAAAATCATCTTTGTTTTCCTTGCCTACATATCCCTGGAATATGGTGAGTTTTGTGTATGTAGTGGATGCTCAAAGTATTATTGCTAAGTGAAGGAACAATTTCACATTCTTTCAATTATAACTATGATTGATGGAACTATTGTTATGAGAAAGTGAAATCAAAACTTCTATTTCATTTATCATTGGCTGCTGCTGCTGCTAAGTCGCTTCAGTCATGTTCGACTCTGTGTGACCCTATAGACCCACTAGGCTCCCCCGTCCCTGGGATTCTCCAGGCAAGAACACTGCAGTGGGTTGCCATTTCCTTCTCCAATGCATGAAAGTGAAAAGTGAAAGTGAAGTTGCTCAGTCATGTCCGACTCCTAGCGACCCCATGGACTGCAGCCCACCAGGCTCCTCCATCCATGGGACTTTCCAGGCAAGAGTACTGGAGTGGGGTGCCATTGCCTTCTCCGTATCATGGCAGGAGATTAAAAAAAAAAAAAAAAAGGTACAGCAAAAATCAATGACTTTCTCCACCTCTGCCTCTTCCCAAAGAAGGCCCCTCCTATCAAATTTTCACTCCCATCAGCAAAGTCATCTGTCTGTCTGTCTCTGTCTTCCTCTTTTTGAATGACCTAGCAGAACTTTTGAATTAAAAAGTAAGGGTCACTGTTCTAGTGAGGCAGGGGCTTTACTCTGAGATTTCTCTATTCTTTCTTCTACACAATGATTAATAAGTTGAGGCACTGCAAGTCACAGACTGCCTTCAGAATAATACAAAATATTTACATTTTTAAAATTAATATATTTATTGACTTTTATCCCATACAAATATACTGTTTGATATTATTCTAAGAGGATGAGCTGCAATATAAGATTTAACCATATAATGTGTGGCTCCTATATGTGCTGTCATTACTTTATAGCATGTCTCATGTAATCAATAGTATCATGAAAGGAAATGTAATTCAATATTTTTGCATTGGCATGTAGTACCTCCATATCCTCTTCATAATATCTGTTGGTGGTTAAGAAAGTGTTATTTAAGTAAAGGTATTGTAAAATTGTTCAAATAAATTCTTCATATTATTATTCTGAAAACATTTTTTTCTGCATCATTTCTTTTTATTAAAAAAGTACTAGTTTGAAGGCATATTAACCTCGCCAGGATTTCAGAAATAAGAAAAAAATATAGTTTTACTACATTCTTTGATATACTCTGATTTTCTCATAGACATGGGATTACTTAAATATTTATTTTGACTTCCCTTCCTTCCTGAGTTTTGCTTTGTCATCTAGAGCATCAGTAAATGTAGGTAGTAGCATTTCCTGGCACATATATTTGAATATTTCAACTCAAATACAACTTTTATTTCTAATCTTAAAAAAGAGCAAGATGGGTAACACAATATCACAGCATTTACTGCGGGTTCAGTTCAGTTCAGTTCAGTCACTCAGTCGTGTCCGACTCTTTGCGACCCCATGAATCGCAGCACACCAGGCCTCCCTGTCCATCACCAACTCCTGGAGTTCACTCAGACTCGTGTTCATTGAGTCAGTGATGCTATCCAGCCATCGCATCCTCTGTCGTCCCCTTCTTCTCCTGCCCCCAATCCCTCCCAGCATCAGAGTCTTTCCCAGTGAGTCAGCTCTTTGCATGAGGTGGCCAAAGTACTGGAGTTGCAGCTTTAGCATCATTCCTTCCAAAGAAATCCCAGGGTTGATCTCCTTCAGAATGGACTGGTTGGAAGTGATACCAAAAGAAGGACTGAAATTTTCTACTATAGGTTGGCAAAAATTCCAATTCTTTAACTTCTATTGTCTAGGAATTATGACATTATAAAACACTGTAAGTAGGTGAATGTCATTACTTTGCCCTAAACTGTAAACTTCTTGGGACCAAGCCTCTGAATTCCGTGTAGTCTCTCTAGATATGTGAATAGAGAAAGGATTTATGGACAAGGCTTGATCCACCATCACTTCCTCAACAAAAAATTGGCTTTTTCTATTCAAACAATTCCCAGGGATATGTTTCAAATGATGCTGAAAAAGAAAGTTACTTGCTTTTTGCTCCTTTTACTTCAAGCTCTTGTGATACTCTTGGTTATATGCAATTTGATTTTTTTGTTAGCTTGTTTTAGGAAAGAAAAAGGTAGAGATAAGTTATACTGTTACAGTGCTTCAAAGAAAGTTGAAATTACTATTTGTCACATTTGGCCTTAGAAAGTAAATGGTATAAACAGGCTATAGTACATTCAACTTCTAGCTTGGAGGTAAAGTATACAATAGCATGGAATTTAGGTCTCTAATGAGTTTTGTATATATATATTTCTTATAAATGCATTTAAAATATCAATTTAATATATATTTTACATATACATATAAAACTATCTTCAAACTTAGTATATGAAGAATCACTAATATCTAATTGCTGTATGACTATTCCACATGGTATGTCCATTGTATTCAAAATAGGGAATGTCTAACAGAAGAAACCTGCAAGGCTCAGATGTATCTCAGTGTTAAGAGAAGACAAGGGAAAGTCAAGTAATAAACTGTATACAAGATATGCACACATACACATATCTGAATCTTCTACTCTTAGCAGGAAAATGAATTCACATAGCCAATGATATGGCTTATAATTTTTTCAGGTTTAGCTACCTTTACAGACATACAGGCTCTAGCATACAGCCTGGCCCAGAAAAACAAGTGTTAGTGCAAAACTCATGCTTGTTCAACAACTATTTGGATGTTATTACATAGGAACAATGGGTTTTCCATATAGACAACTTATATTAGTGTGACTTCACTGAAAAATAGCTTTAGAGTTTTCCTGCATTTTGAAGCCTTCAGACATAGTGAATTATCCTTGTAACAGTCTTCCTTAGACTGTGAATTTGACAAGTCAAGAAAAAGTTATTTCAAAACTATGCTGAAGATATGGGATTGAAGGCTTAGTATGCTTTATAGAAGCCCAAAGCTATGATCAAAACAATCTTGAGATCCCTGTCATTAGAAGGAACAATTTCTGTCCACCAAATCCTCACAGAAGCTTTCAAAGTTTTTCACCAAATGCTCACACCATTCTGGCCTCCAAGATACAGGTCAGAAAATGTAGAAATAGGTGCCCATATTGAGAGAAGGAGACTCTTCATGCGAAGAGATGGAAATTGACAGAAGGAAAACATTTAGAATAAGTATCTAGAAACAAAGTTTTCTGAAAAAAAAAAAATTGAAGCTCCTTGACACTGCCAGATTACCATCAGAAGACAATATCACATGGGAATAAGTAGCAGGTAAAAAGGGGGGTGAGAAATTTGGGAGTGTATTTGTATAGAACAACAGTACTATTTTGTCTATACAGTAATATAAAACAAGGTACATTGGGAGTAAAGGTATTATTTTATTGATGTGCCTCAAGGTTTAGTCCACATTCCCTGAAGAGTCTGAGTTCAAATTTGTGGTAGCACAGAAACTTTCTCTGCTTTTGGCTATTTACTAAAAGAGAATAATAAATATTAAAAAAAAAAACACACACACATTAATCTAGTAGGCTAATCAGAATCAGTTAAGTTTGATGTAGAGTTTCTTTAGTTCCATGGAACTATTCTCTCAGCCCATACGAAACAGTATAAAGTTGCCAGTTCATGTAAAGGGTAACAAAAGTAAGCTTATAGAAAGCAACCCAGCAAGTGCTTGCTTGCCTTGTGATAATAAATGTGAAGTTTACTGGCCACATGAATTGTTTAAGCAAGCTTCCAACTTTCTACTCTTGAATTATTTTTGTGTTTTTAAAAATAATTTACCTAACTCCATCTATTCTATACAACAGTAT
Source organism: Redunca redunca (assembly GCA_006410935.1). NCBI lineage: Eukaryota > Metazoa > Chordata > Mammalia > Artiodactyla > Bovidae > Redunca > Redunca redunca. The sequence continues at coordinate 1,279,478 of SJYQ01000460.1, forward strand.
TAAGATATCACAGCTTAAATTTCCTCATCTGGCCTTTTAAGGCAAGAATTTTATCTCTGCCAACTTTCCAACCTTGTCTCCCACTGATTACCCACAGAAACCTTCCTCTCTGGACACCCCAACCATTGGAGAGATGCTATGAGCAATAAAAGACTTTGACCTTATTTGGGCTTAAGAATTTAAAGCTTTAAATCTAAAGAGAGTCTTTACAGTAGACTCTGGAATATAACATGCTAGGAAGGACAATTTGGGGGAGCATTTACACTAACAAATGTGCTTTTCTGAACTGCATTGAGCCATTCAGTTGCTCTATATAACCTAAGTTACAGCAGATGGCAGGAGCTGAGAAACTAGCATTTAATACCATTACTTATCTTCTTGTGTGTTCACCTTTTCCTCCAATGTTCTAATTATTCCTTTCCAATGACTGGAAACTCACTGAAGCATCAGTCAAATCAAGCTTTGGTTGATTTTATGGTAACTCAAACATACTCAATGTTAAATGATACAATACACAAAATGTAATGCCTTTTCATTAAATTCTAAATTCCCCTGAGTCAGCTATTGGTATTTTCACTTATGGATCTTTGTGTTTACTTGCTCACTTGTGCTCTCACTATGCCATATATGCATGTACACACAGATGTACATATATACATTATATTTATACATATATATTCACAGGCTTATATATTGATATATGCTATGTATCACATATGTGTGCTTAGCATGATATAGAGCAGATCTGTTATAGATGTGTGTGTCTGTGTGTGTGTCTGTGCTAGAGATATGTTCACTAGGTAGACCTGCACTAGAGATTTTATTAAATATTTTTTATGTATTTTATTATATAATAAAATCTCCAGCACATATTTATATTGGGCTTCTCTGGTGGCTCAGCTGTAAAGAATCTGCCTGCAATGCAGAAGTTACAGGAGACATGAGTTCAATGTCGGGAAGATCCCCTGGAGGAGGGAATGGCAACCCACTCCAGTATTCTTGCCTGGAGAATCCCATGGACGGAGGAGCTTGGCGGGCTACAGTCCATAGAGTCACAAAGAGTCAGACATGACTGAAGTGACTCAGCACACAGGGATGCAGGCGCGCACACACAAGTTGTTTTTCTCTGAGGAAATGTTTAAACGCTTCTGATCTAGGTAATACTTTGAAAAAGTAGGGCATAGCTAAACTGTCGCTTGGTGGAAAAGCCTTTTTGTAGAAACTATATACCGACTATCTGACCACAGTCCCAGTTACAGTAATGCATGAGAAACACAGAGTGTTGGTCTCTTAAAGTTATCTGACAGATGTTCTGATGACTAGGCTCTCACATTTTCCCTAGGTATTCTTTTACAGGATTCTTTTTCATTTTCAGTTGTATGGACAAATTTATTGGTGCTTTATCAAAGCTACTTATAATTTGATAATAAAATGCATCAGACTGTCACTTTTAGAAAGAAACAGACCTTGAAGAGAGTGAAAAGCTAGTTGTATATGACAGAATAATAAAGATGTCATCTATCCCTACCATCTTGTTTTTGAATATCATTTTTCACAGCAGGGAAAATTAATATATTTCAAAAGATATAAAGTATAGGAAATGGGCATCAGTCACCTTCATATTTTTCAATGAAATACTGTGAAAAAATATAATTTTAATCCACTTTGGGGAATTTTTTTCACTTACTCAGTTCTTAACACTACCATATTACATAAGGAATACTTCTGAAGCATACATTGTCTTCTATTTAAAATTCTTAAGGTTACATTTCATATGTCTTATTTAATTTTGCTGTTCACTTCATTGGTAGTGGTGCTTATGCTTTCAGCTGTTTGATTACATTTGGGTGGCAACTTCCAATCAGTCAAAATGTCAATCATTCATTGAAGACTGTGGCTAGTGGGAGAATTTGGCCTTGACTATCTTACCAAGTGGCATTTCTCTAAATCAATTAAGAGGAAAAGAAAAACTATCATTAAGAGTTTAAGTAAGTCCTGATATTCAAGTTCAAACTCATATTTGCTCTTCAAACTCACTATATCCAAAATAATAAAATTTAAACTCTAAACTTTAAACTTTAAATGGACTAATAAACTTCTACAAACTTAGGCTTCCTCTTATATTTCCAATCTCTTGTTGAAAGCAGGACCATCCCTTCTGTCACTCAGGCTTGAAATCTTAGTTATACTCTCTCTCCTTTATCCTCTAGCATCCACATACCTCAATCCCTAGGATGGTTCCTTTAGAATGTATCTATCATTCTTGTTTTAAAAGAAACCTTATTTATACATTTCTTTCTTTTTGGACTGTTGCAGTACAAAAAAGATCTTCACGACCCAGATAATCATGATGATGTGATCACTAATCTAGAGCCAGACATCTTGGAATGTAAAGTCAAGTGGGCCTTAGAAAGCATCACTATGAACAAAGCTAGTGGAGGTGATGGAATTCCAGTTGAGCTGTTTCAAATCCTGAAAGATGATGCTGTGAAAATGTTGCACTCAATATGCCAGCAAATTTGGAAAACTCAGCAGTGGACACAGGACTGGAAAAGGTCAGTTTTCATCCCAATCCCAAAGAAAGGCAATGCCAAAGAATGCTCAAACTACCTCACAATTGCACTCATCTCACATGCTAGTAAAGTAATACTCAAAATTCTCCAAGCCAGGCTTCAGCAACACGTGAACCATGAAATCCCTGATGTTAAAGCTGGTTTAAGAAAAGGCAGAGGAACCAGAGATCAAATTGCCAACATCTACTGGGTCATCAAAAAAGCAAGAGAGTTCCAGAAAAACATCTATTTCTGCTTTATTGACTATCCCAAAGCCTTTGACTGTATGGATCACAAGAAACTGTGGAAAATTCTTCAAGAGATGGGAATACCAGACCACCTGACCTGCCTCCTGAGAAATCTGTATGCAGGTCAAGAAGCAACAGTTAGAACTGGACATGGGACAACAGACTGGTTCCAAATAGGAAAAGGAGTACGTCAAGGCTGTATATTGTCACCCTGCTTATTTAACTTCTATGCACAGTACATCATGAGAAACACTGGGCTGGAAGAAGCACAAGCTGGAATCAAGATTGCCAGGAGAAATATCAATAACCTCAGATATGCAGATGACACCACCCTTAAGGCAGAAAGTGAAGAGGAACTAAAAAGCCTCTTGATGAAAGTGAAAGAGAAAAGCGAAAAAGTTGGCTCTAAGCTCAACATTCAGAAAACGAAGATCATGGCATCCAGTCCCATCACTTCATGGGAAATAGATGGGGAAACAGTGGAAACAGTGTCAGACTTTATTTT
>SJYQ01000460.1:1290539-1328003 GCA_006410935.1 Redunca redunca
TATATATATATATATATATATATATATGTATGTATGTATGTATGTATTTAATATAGTTGCAGAGAAGATAGATACAAATGAAACAATTTAAGAATATAAAGTAATTATATCTAAGTGGAATGTAAATAATTTGAAGAGGATTTTTGAGAGCCGTGTGAAAAAATGGGGCTAAATACAGGTGGGCTAAAGAAGTAAAGGCTTCACAGAAGGGGTATGTTTGGAGTTGATTAAAAGACAAAGATCAGTAGATAAAGAGGAGAATGGGGGGTGCTGTCTCAAATATGTAGAATTTCATGTCCAGAATCTGTAGAGCCTCCTGAATTCTCGAATTTTGAAAGTGTAATCATTTCAACTAAAATAATCTTTCAAATCGATTTTCTGCTTAAACAATAAATTAGATTAAGAAGTGATCTCATAGTTGGACTAGCAATTCACATTCAATGTTACTATATAATAATGCATTTGGTAACAAAGACAAAAACATAAATTAGTGTGTGTATATGTGTGCATGAATATGTGGGTATGTGGGTGTGTAGTCTAAGAATTCTACTTTAGTTGATATCTACATTTCTAAATGATATTATTGGTATCCTGACCACTTGAAAAATAAGGTTTCAACAAACCAAGAAAATATACAGAGATAAACAATTTTAATTCACTGATCAATATTGAATCATTGGCAGCTTCTGACTAGTCTAAAACAAAAGATAATCTTAAATTGTAACAATTGTATTATACTGGTTTCATTCAGTTTGAGACATTTGACCCCTGTTTTAAATATGTAACTCCATAGTGATGAACTTCTAGGATAAATGAACCTGCCTCTAACTCAGAGTATCCTAAAAATGGCAATAGAAACTTTGATAAATATAAAGTTGCTACAGAATCTTGCTTCTGCGAAAAGTTTGAGCTTCCTAAAATTGTAAACTCTCTTAAAACTTGTTTCCTGGTGGTCCAGCAGTAAAGAATCCAGCTGTCACGCAGGAGATGCAGGTTCAGTCACTACGTGGGGAAAATCCCCTGGAGAAGGAAATGGCCACCCACTCCAGTATTCTTGCCTGGGAAATCTCATGGACAGAGGAGCCTGGCGAGCTACAGTCCATGGGGTTGTAAAGAGCTGGACATGACTTAGTGACTAAACAACAACAAAACATGAAGTTGGTAGAAAGCTATAGAATACCTAGGCTTTTCGATTTGTTTGCTATAGTTAAAATGAGATGTCAGCACCAGCGTTCTTCTTTAGTGACTTTCCTGTCTATAGCTGTTGAAGGTTAAAGAAACATGCTGAGTGTCTAAAATGCTTGTTTCTCTTGTCCTAAAGAATATTCCAATACACTTTAAGCATATCAAGATGCTGATTTTTTCCATCAATTCATAATCCATCAGTTATTTGGCTGGGAGAACCATTAAGGAGAAATTATTACAGATGCCCTAAAATTACAAAGCATCTCATTTCATGATGAACAGTCTTGGTACCTTTTCCATGAAATGACACAACTGTGGTGACTGATGGCTGGAGGAAGGTGACAGGGTAACCTGGCATGTCGAGGTGTGCTCAAGAAGTTGACTCTGGAGGGAAACTTCCTGCTTGTTTTAGAGTACAACACCTGAGACCAATCTACATCGTGGCAGTGCTCATTAGCAAGCCAACTGTAGACTAAATACTCTCCCTCAGAGGGGCTTTAACCAAGTCAGAGCTCATTAACAAGGAGCCCATGGTGACCAGAAATGTCTTCTGCAGATCATGCAGACAGACCAGCTTTCTTCATGTAAGTCTGGTTTTAATAATTCCTCTCAAGATTTTTCTCAATTTGAGCAAATTGACACTACATTTTCCTTAATACATTTAATTAACTCTTTAATGATATATAGGGCATTGGGACACATTCTGTTGCTCCAATCACTTATTTCTCTTGAAAATTTCTCTTGTATCTCACTTAGGCCTTATGATCCTCTGATATTTTCTCTATTAAAAATGTAAATAGAACCCTGGAGCGACTAATTTGAAGGTTAACAGTTCATCCGCAAATGATGTAGAAATACAGGACAGGCACAGCCTTAAGAATTAAATGTTCTTTGAAAGGCCAAAGCGTTAGATTTTTTCAGTTGTTAAAAATGTTCTCTTGTGCTCTAAAGTTGTATTAACTCTTTAGCAGCACTGAAATCCCTTTTTGTTGTTGTTTGGTCAAACAAAAATACTGCCTCCCCAAATGCCCAATATGATTTTAGGAGAGTAACATATTTGTTGCACAAAGAAAGGACATAAAGTCTGGAGTTAGGTAGTCCTGAATTTAAACCCTGATCTGTCACTCACTAGCTCTACAAACTTGGAAAATTAACCTCTAAGATTCTTTATCTATAAAACGGGGTTAAAAATGGCACTTCTCAGGGTTGTTCTGAGGATTATAAAATTTGATACATATAAAATACTCAGACTGATGCCTGACATATAGTAAGCTCTCAATAACTGTAAGCTTGGATCACTGCTGTTGCTGGTGTTATCTATAAAACAAGAATAATTAAAATAACACATTGGTAGTGCCCAACAAGTGCTTATAGTAAGCCTTTAGTAACTGATCCTTCCTTTCCCTAAGGACTTCTGTGAAGTTGTGAAAAGAATCAGTCACATATTTACAAGGGGAAAAATGCAGCAAATTGATATAAATGGGCTCCTTATTATATAACAATAAATTAAAACAGGCAAAAACTATTGCTGTAATGTGAAATGACTGTGTATGGCAAAAGGAAACTGAAAATACCCAACACAAAGTCAAGCGATCAGCCTTACAAGTTAGTAGTATCAGTACATCCTTCTTCCTGTTATGTCTTTCCCAACTCTCATCCCAACTCTGTAGACTCTCTCTGATGAAATAAAACCACTAGAGTTCAGAAGACTACAACAACCAGAGCTCATAATTCTGGAGCCGTAACTGGTAAAGATCCCCTGCTCACAGGCATGATGTGAGCAGCAGGAATAACAGTGACTAAGTCTGTGATTTCAGAGTAGGTCCTATAGATTCTTTTTTTTTGAAATATGAGAGAAAAATGTCCAGAGAGCCCTTTCCACTATAAAATTATATAGTAATACTCTACAAAACAAAACAAAACAAAAACTTTTTAAATGCATTGCTTAACTTGTAGGGACAAGTGGGTTATGGTTTACGGAAAAAATCTTAAAAATGCAAAACTTTTGAAAGACAGAAGGTTACTAAAGCTTGAGTTTACCCTGGAGATCTATTTCCTCATTCCTGGTGACCTGGTGCTGGGTAGAGCTTGTGCTGTAAGGAAGTAAGTGACATTGGGGAGGGGAATGGCAGACTTGATGAACAAAGTGAGCATTCAGGCCAGAGACACCTTTAAAACTATAATGCCCAAATGATAACACCAAGACCATTATACTTGTATACTTGCAAACACCATGCACTGCACAAACCCAGAGAATGAGCTTTGCATGAACCACAGTGTGAATGTGGGCTGCTAAGGGCTTCCCTGATAGCTCAGTTGGTAAAGAATCCGCCTGCAATGCAGGAGACCCTGGTTCATTTCCTGAGGTGGGAAGATCTGCTGGAGAAGGGATAGTCTATCCACTCCAGTATTCTTGGGCTTCCCTTGTGGCTCAGCTGGTAAAGAACCTGCTTGCAATGTGGGAGACCTGGGTTCAATCCCTGGGTTGGAAAGATTCCCTGGAGAAGGGAAAGGCTACCCATTCCAAAATTGTGGCCTAGAGAATTCCATGGACTATATAGTCCATAGAGTTGCAAAGAGTCGGACACGACTGAGCGACTTTCACTTCATTTCACTTTACTTCAGGTTGTACATGGCAGCTTTGGCAAATACCAACATTGAGTTAATTCAAGAAAAACACACATTTCAGGAGGATTCCGTCAAGGATCTGTACATGTTCTAGCCATGACTCTGGGCAAAGAGATTGTTCTTGATTTAAATCATCTTAAAATTGCTAATTATAGACTCACACTCCTGAATCTGGGGTCTAAACTCACACTAACCACATGACCTTCAGTTCAGTTCAGTCGCTCAGTCGTGTCCGACTCTGCAACCCCATGAATCGCAGCACGCCAGGCCTCCCTGTTCATCACCATCTCCTGGAGTTCACTCAGGCTCACATCCATTGAGTCCGTGATGCCATCCAGCCATCTCATCCTTGGTCGTCCCCTTCTCCTCCTGCCCCCAATCCCTCCCAGCATTAGAGTCTTTTCCAATGAGTCAACTCTTCTCATGAGGTGCCTGAATTCAACTATTTCAAGTTTTCCTGGGACAGCAACATCTCCAAACACTTGCCAGCACACAAATAGATCCTCCTGAGCAGAAGCTCTTAAATCGAAACCTCAGAAAAATTTATATGGGACAGAAATCACCGTAAAGAAAATCACAAAATAAATAAGTAACAAGCTAGAAGAGAATTAGCAGAAATAAGAGGTTGTAGAATCAGACCCACAAAGAGTGCAGATGATATTATCAATACAGAATATAACATAAGCATATTAAATATATTCAAGAAAATAAATGACAACATCAAGATATGACAAACAAAAGACTATGCAAATGGATAGGCATATTTGAGAAAAAATCAAATACTATTTCCATGAATAAAATACTGAATTATTGAAATTAGAAACGCAGTAGATGTGAAACAGTGCAACTTAAACACAGCTGAAGGGAGCCTGAATAAACTAGAAGACAGATGAAACAAATTTAAACAATGCACCACATAGACAAAAACAGATGGAGATGTAATGAGGGGTGATAAGAGGAAAAGAGAAGGAATATAACATATTTCTTATTGAAATTTTAGTAGGGGATAGATAACAGAGAGGCTGGGGAGATACGTATTTCAAAAGAAAATAATTTTCCAGAGTTGAAGAAAAGCACCAATCCTAAGGCTAATATAGTTAAAGAAATTCATACTAGGAACATAGTAGTGAAGTTTCAGAGTACCAAAGACAAGGGAGGTCATAAGGCTATCAGTAAGAAACAGGTAACTTTCAAGGGATCATTTTTAGACTCAAAGTGCTATCTCTATAAACAGCAGTGGAACCAGAAAGCAACTTGACTTTCAGCAAGTGCTGAAAGACAAATGTTGCTATACAAATTTATACTAACAAACAGGACTTTCACAACTATAGGCAACATGAGGGTATTAGGAAAACACAGAGTACTTAGGATGAATAGGCCTCCCTGGTGGCTCAGACAGTAAAGAATCCGCCTGCAATGCAAGAGACCTGGGCTCGATCCCTGGGTTGGGAAGATCCCCTGGAGGAGGGGATGGCAACCCACTCCAGTACTCTTGCCTGGAGAATTCCATGGAGAGAAGAGTCTGGAAGGCTAGAGTCCATAGGATTGCACTTAGACAGCTTTTGGACTTCGCTGTTAGCTCAGCTGGTAAAGAATCCACCTGCAATGAAGGAGACCCTGGGAAGATCCGCTGGAGAAGGGATAGTCTACCCACCCCAGTATTCTTGGGCTTCCCTGGTGGCTCAGCTGGTAAAGAATCTATCTGCAGTGCAGGAGACCTGGGTTTGATCCCTGGGTTGGAAGATCCCCTGGAGGAGGGTAAGGCAACCCACTCTAGTATTCTTGCCTAGAGAATCCCCATAGCCAGAAGAGCCTGGTGGGCTACCATCCATGGGGTCACAAAGAGTAGTACAGGACTGAGTGACTAAGCATGTAGCACAGGGCACCTAGAGCATTTTCCAGAATAAATCTGACCACCAAAAAAAAAAAAACAAAACTATGAGATAGAAGAAAACTTGAGCTAAAGGGATAATAATCATTTTGTAAATACTATATCATTATTACCATTTTATTTTACTTTCATTTAATTGTAATTATTTTTTCTAGTTGTTTACTTTTTAAAGATTTAATTATAGTATAATTGCTTTATAATGTGTTANGGTAAATGTTTATATTGAAATTTCTTGAGTAAATGCTAAAAGAATAAAGTATATAATTTCTGAGTTACGAGAGAGGAATATATGGGTTGAGGTGGGGGCTTTCAGCATAACTAAACAAAGAGAAAAATTTTTTTAAGGATTTGAAATTTTTAAATTAATAATTCTCTCAGAAACACATTATCTTTGACAAGAAAGCTTAATAAAATATGGGAGACCTAGATACACACAGACACACACACCCTTTCACTTTATGTTGGTTGGCAAAATTTGGATGCCCTCCTACCTAGGGACAAGTTTTCCCCCCTTTCTCCATGATTTTATTCATGTTTTCCATAATTTTTTTCATTTTCTTCACAAAATTTCTCTGTTTAAAAGGATATGGAATGTGTTTATTGGACATGCTTATTGCATGGGGGAAATGTATACATTTTTTTTTGAAGAATATGACCAGAAATAAACTGACACCAATGGAAGTGATGAATTTTTCCAGCCTATATTTTCAGGTGTTTATTTCTCATTAACATAATTCAGTCATGGCTAAGAGACATGCTGCCATGCTGAAAACAAATGTCACAGAAGCAGACTAGATATTAGCAGCTTTGTTCTATCTTATGATAATTGCAATCACAGGTTATCACAGGCAATATAAATAGCATGTGGATTTTCATGTGATGAAAGCTTTGAGATTTAGGGGAAGTTTAAATGTCTTGGAATTCTAAGTAAGGTCTTACAGCGTTACACAATTACATCCCTTATTCTTGGGTGATTCAACTCTGCCTATTAGCATTTGATCCTTGACTAATTGGGTATTTTGTTGTCTATGAAATGCAGGGCTTAATTTGTAAAGTGAGTATCTGATCTGTGGGCTTCTCTCTTGAAGAATAGCTTAACTGAGCCCTTCATTAAGGATTGCCCACATCTCCTGCAGACATATTCTGGGTACTGGAACATTATACAATTTAAACTCTAAATGGTAGGTTTGAAAATGTGACATTTTTAAAATCCTTGATTATCCTCTGAATACAGAAGTTAGGCTTTGGAAATTCATGATACTGATCTCCTTATGTGTAGTGTTATCACAGGAGTTAGAGGTGATTTCTTTACCCTCAGCAATTTCATATATAATTAGCAGTAAATTTAAGAAATGTTGAATTAGTCAGCTTGATTTTTAGTGTTTTGGTAAAGATACCTCCCTCTTTTTTGCTTCATTTTTTAAAATACTTTTGGTGAATTTTATGCAATAAAGAAGCATGGACAGAAACACTGATTTGATTGAATCAAATCAATATTTAGATTAAGCCCCATTTATAAGAGGATGATGTAAAAGAATTTGATATAGGACTCCTCAAAGAACCAAGAAATCTTGCCATTTATGGTAATAAGGATGAACCTGGTGGGAACTATGCTAAGTGAAATAAATCAGAAAAAGAAGGAAAAATACAACATGATATTAATATCATTTATATGAGGAATCCAAACAGTCAAACATAGAAGCAGAGAGTAGATGGTGGTTGCCAGGGATTGAGGGAAGGGGGATAAAAGGGGAGTTATTAGTCAAAATTTCAGTTATGCAAGGTGAGTAAGTACCAGAAATCTACTGTACAACACAGTGCCTATAGTTAATAATATTGTATTGGAGATAAAAAAGTTTGCTAAGAGGCTAGATTTAATGTCAATCATTCTTATAATGACAACAATGATGACAATGATAAGGAGGAGGAGGAAGAAGAGAAGCAGTAATAATAATAGTACAGAATGCAGGTGGAAACTTTTGGAGGTAATGGATGTTACAGCATAGATTCTGGTCCAACTCTTTGGGACTCCATGGGCTGTAATCTGCCAGGCTCCTCAGTTCATGGAATTCTCCAGGCAGTAATTAATACTGCAGTGGGTAGCCATTTCCTTTTCCAGGGAAGGAAGGGTCTTCTTGACCCAGGGATTGAACCTCAGTCTCTTTCATTGCAGGAAGATTCTTTAACTACACCAAGGAAGCGTTTACAGGCATATACTTATCCCCAAACTCAATTTATATATATTAAATATTTATAGTTTTACAGGTCAATCATAAAAAGCAAAAAAAAAAAAAAACAAAAAACCAGAAAAGATGCAAGAAGAAAGAGAGTAGTGAGTCACATATTAAATGTATTAAGCAGTTCATAAGAAACAACAAATGGAGGATCCCAGCAGACCCATTTGTATCTAGAATCACAGAAAAGCACTAATACAACAAACAGGCAGTGGATTTTCTATCACTAAAGGCTCTCTGTAAAAGTTATGAAAAAATAATTGAAAGCAAGTTCCATTGCAACATAAAATATATGTTAAAGTCAAATAATTAGTTTGAAGACAGCCTAAAACTGGTAGAGTACAAATAGGTTGTATCAGTTCAGTAGCTCAGTTGTGTCCAACTCTGCGACCCCATGAATTGCAGCACGCCAGGCCTCCCTGTCCATCACCAACTCCTGGAGTTCACTCAGACTCACATCCATCGAGTCAGTGATGCCATCCAGCCCGTCCCCTTCTCCTCCTGCCCCCAATCCCTTCCAGCATCACAGTCTTTCCCAATGAGTCAACTCTTTGCATCAGGTGGCCAAAGTACTGGAGTTTCAGCTTTCAGCATCATTCCCTCCAAAGAAATCCCAGGTCAGATCTCCTTCAGAATGGACTGGCTGGATCTCCTTACAGTCCAAGGGACTCTCAAGAGTCTTTTCCAACACCACAGTTCAAAAGCATCAATTCTTCGGCACTCAGCTTTCTTCACAGTCCAACTCTCACATCCATATACGACCACTGGAAAAACCATGGCCTTGACTAGATGGAACTTTGTTGGCAAAGAAATGTCTCTGCTTTTCAATATGCTATCTAGGTTGCTCATAACTTTTCTTCCAAGGAGTAAGTGTCTTTTAATTTCTTGGCTGCAATCACCATCTGCAGTGATTTTGGAGCCCCCCAAAATAAAGTTTGACACTGTTTCCACTGTTTCCATCTATTTCCCATGAAGTTATGGGACCAGATGCCATGATCTTCATTTTCTGAATGTTGAGTTTTAACCCAACTTTTTCAGTCTCCACTTTCACTTTCATCAAGAGGCTTTTTAGTTCCTCTTCACTTTCTGCCTTAAGGGTGGTGTCATCTGCATATCTGAGGTTATTGATATTTCTCCTGGCAATCTTGATTCCAGCTTGTGCTTCTTCCAGCCCAGCATTTCTCATGATGTACTCTGCATATAAGTTAAATAAGCAGGGTGACAATATACAGCCTTGATGTATTCCTTTTCCTATTTGGAACTAGTCTGTTGTTCCATGTCCAGTTCTAAGTGTTGCTTCCTGACCTGCATATAGGTTTCTCAAGAGGTAGGTCAGATGGTCTGGTATTCCCATCTCTTGAAGAATTTTCCACAGTTTCTTGTGATCCACACAGTCAAAGGCTTTGGCATAGGCAATAAAGCAAAAATAGATGTTTTTCTGGAACTCTCGCTTTTTTGATGATCCAGTGGATNGAATGAAAACTGACCTTTTCCAGTCCTGTGGCCACTGCTGAGTCACTGTTTATCCAGCAGCAAAAGGGAAAATATAAAAGGAAGAGAAAAGCACATGGATTTACCAAGATTTGAAAAGTATACTTTAAAATGTCAAATAATCTGAAAAAATTAAAACCTACACTGAAATGCTGTAAGCGACATCCAAAGAGGAGAGAAGAAACTCGCACAGAGAAAGAATCAGGAAAAAAAATTCTCATCTGACATAGTTAAAATTCTGAGGTCCGAGTATCAGGACAGAATGTAAAGACTGGAGAAAGTCAGGATAAAGGCAAAATCTCTTCAAGGAGAATATTATAGAAGCATTTGTGAATTATCCAGTGTACCACTTATTCAAGGAAACTAAAATGGGATTTATCCTTCGAATATAGGACAATGAAATACTTGGTCTCTCTAAATCATTAAAATTAAAATTTTAAAAATGGTGATAATTTTAACAACTCAATTAGACTATCTGGGATACTTAAATAACAGAAACTATTAATTCATATACCATTTAAAAGGAAATTATATTGCTTTTTACGATGTAAGTAGAATACATTTTAATTGTAAAAAATTAGATAACTAAAAACTAAAAATAATAACATAGATAACAAGACTATCTCCTCATATAAATTCCATGCACAGAGGAGCCTGGCAGGTTATACTCCATGGGATTGCAGAGTCAGATAACACTGAGCAACTAACACTTTTACTTTTCACTATACTGTCAATATTTCAGTTTTAATATATGTATATAAATAATATATATACATAAATATATGCTGGTATATGATTGATAGGTAACCTTAAAATATGCACATAATTTGATAGAAGTGAAAGAAGTGATTCTACAGTGCTATGGAATACATACATATTTCTGTTTACATATATACAGGTAGACACCAACCTTGTTCTTTTGTAATTTCACATTACAAATTTGATTTGTACATTCATCCCCCCCACCCCCACCCCCCCCAGTTCTTAAATGAAAACATTAGAAAAATTCCATAGCTCTCTGTTTACTGTTAGGTTGCAGTTAGGTCTATTCCAGACTATTCATCATATGTCCCCATTCCCTTATAGTATCAAAACCTCTGTGGTTGTTGTTCAGTCACCCAGCTGTGTCCAGCTCTTTCTGACCCCATGGACTGCAGTATGTTAGGCCTCCCTGTTCTTCACCATCTCCCAAAGTTTGCCCAAGTTCATATTCATTGCATCAGTGATGCCGCCCAGCCACCTCACCCTCTGATGCCCTCTTCTCTTTCTACCCTTAGTCCTTCCCAGCATCAGAGACTTTTCCAATGAGTTGTCTGTTCACATCAGACAACCAAAATACTGGAGCTTCAGTTTCAGTATCAGTCCTTCCAGTGAATATTCAGGGTTGATCTCCCTTAAGATTGACTGATTTGATATCCTTGCTGTCCAAAGGATTTTTAGACTTCTCCAGCACCACAGTTTGAAGGCATCAAATCCTCTACTCTCATCCATTTAATGTTTCTCCATTCATCCAGCTCAGGTCTGCAACAGGTTGGATGCATATAATGGAGAAGTAGTGTCTGGTTCATTGTATTTCTTTTCTGACTCCAATTATTCTTAACTGACATTCTGGGGCAACTCCAGGTTGAGCTCAAAGGAGGTTATCATTCTTCCATAGGTCTCCTTTGGAGATCTCTTAGTGAAAATCTAAGGAGTGCTGGGATCAGAATGCTTAGTGTAGATTCACTGATCTGGTATTACCTTTCCTCCTCCTGGATATCAACAACTCCCTTTTCAAACACTGAACTTGCAAAAGTTCATTACTAAATTGGAATTACATGGCTTCCATAAGATTCTCTTAGACAGAGATCCTCTTATGATGAACCTGAGCCTTGCAAGGAGACAACATTTAAACCAAGAGAAATATGTACCATTTCCTGCCTCTGTTTATGAGTGTGGAGTTCACTTCCAACCCAGTCAGCTGTGTGTAACTTTTCAGTTTCAGATTTTTCCAAGGTCAGAGTCAGAGAGTTCTTATCTCACTAACATGACAAAAGACATCTACTCAGGGAAGTTCTCCTAAAGACTGTCTACTAAGCTTAAGTAAAAAGGAAAACTCTAGAACTGAAACATGCAATAGCTGAAATAAAAATTCACTACATGTGTTTAAAAGCAAAAAATAGAGGAACAATAAAGGAGATGTAAAAACAATAAAACTATCTAATCTGAAGGACAGGGTGATAAACGATGCCAAAAAAAAAAAAAATTAAAACTTTAGAGACCTGTAAGACAGTATCAGAGAGTCTATTATATATGTAATTGGAGCCTCAGAAGAGAGGAAAAAAGGAATGGGGAACAAAAAGTATTTGAAGAAATAATATTTGAAATTGCCAAAATTTGTAAGAAGAGATAAATTACAGAATCAAGAAACCCAGTCAACTTCAAGCAGGTTTTAGCTGGAGAATGTGGTAGCCTTCAGTATCTAGGACAGCTTCAATCACATATCTGGTGCCTTGCAGAGAAAGGCTGAAAAAGCTGTAGTACACAGGGCCTCTTCAAGACTGCAGTTTTAGGGTAGTGAGAGTTGGACCATAAGGAAAGCTGAGTGCCAAAGAATTGATGCTTTTGAACTGTGGTATTGAAGACTCTTGAGAGTCCCTTGCACTGCAAGGAGGTCCAACCAGTCAATCCTAAAGGAAATCAATACTGAATATCCATTGGAAGGACTGATGCTGAAGCTCCAATACTTTGGCCACCTCATGGAAAGAGCTGACTCATTTGAAAAGACCCTGATGCTGGGGAAGATTGAAGGCAGGAGGAAAAGGGGACAACAGAGAATGAGATAGTTGGATGGCATCACCAACTCAACGGACATGAGTTTGAGTAAGCTCCAGGAGTTGGTGATGGACAGGGAAGCTTGGCATGCTGTAGTCCATGGGGTCACAAAGAGTTTGGCATAAGTGAGAGACTGAACTGAACTGAACTGGGCTTCATATCTTGTGGCTCAAGGGTCTAAAACCAAGTTCTCTGGTGAATGGTGTGGAAGGTGAATGGCCTTTTATGACAGAGCCTCAGAAATAACATAGCATTAATTCCTTTCTATCCTGTTATTAAAGAAATCACAAGCCTGTAGAGGAAGACACATATATCCCACTTTCCAATAGAAGGGGTATCAAATAATTTGTGACCATGATTTAAAACCATTGACAAACCCAAAAGAAAAATATCAAGAGACTTGAGCCAGAAACTCCTCATAAAAGATGATATTAAGATGGCCAGTAGATATTTGAAAAACTGCTCAACCACACTGATCAGAGATATGAAAATTAAAAACACAATGAGACATCACCACACACCTACTGAAATGGCTAAAATTTAAGACTGACATGAGCAGGTGTTTGAAAGCAGATGGGCATTCTCATAAACTTCCAGTGAGAGTATATTTGGCACAAGCACTTTAAATAGTTGTTTGCCATCAATTATTAAAATTGAACATACAAATACTATGACAAAATATTTTAGACCGAATCAGAACCCAACCGAAATGCACATAGAAGTATACTGAAAATTTGTACGTGAATGTTCACAGCAGCATTATATGTAAGAGACTAAGATAGAAACTGAAATGTTAGTCAACGATACAATGGACTGGGGCTTCAAAGGTGGCTGAGTGGTAAAGAACCTACCTGCCAGTGCAGGAGATGTGAGTTTGATCCCTGGGTGAGGAAGATCCCCTTGAGAAGGAAATGGCAACCCACTCTAGTATTCTTGCCTGGAGAATCCCATGGACAGAGGAGGTCGCAAAGAGTTGGACATGACTTAGTGACGAAACAACATACAATGGAATCCTGCAAGCAATGTACTGCATGTGAGTGTGAAAGTTGGTTAGTCGTGTCTGACTCTTTGTATCCCCATGGACTATACAATCCATGGAATTCTCCAGGCCAGAATACTGGAATGGGTTCAGTTCAGTTCAGTCACTCAGTCATGTCCGACTCTTTGTGACCCCATGAGTCGCAGCACGCCAGGCCTCCCTGTCCATCACCGACTCCTGGAGTTCACTCAAATTCACATCCATCGAGTTGGTGATGCCATCCAGCCATCTCATCCTCTGTTGTCCCCTTCTCCTCCTGCCCTCAATCCCTTCCAGCATCAGAGTCTTTTCCAATGAGTCAACTCTTCGCATGAGGTGGCCAAAGTACTGGAGTTTCAGCTTTAGCATCATTCCTTCCAAAGAACGTCCAGGACTGATCTCCTTCAGAATGGACTGGTTGGATCTTCTTGCAGTCCAAGGGACTCTCAGGAGTCTTCTCCAACACCACAGTTCAAAAGCATCAATTCTTCAGTGCTCAGCTTTCTTCACAGTCCAACTCTCACATCCATACATGACCACTGGAAAAACCATAGCCTTGACTAGACGGACCTTTGTTGGCAAAGTAATGTCTCTGCTTTTCAATATGCTCTCTAGGTTGGGCATAACTTAGACTTTCCCTTCTCCAGGGCATCTTCCTATCCCAGGGGTAGAATCCAGGTCTTTTTCATTGCAGGAACATTCTTCACCAGCTGAGCCACCAGGGAAGCCCAAGAATACTGTAGTGGGTAGCCTGTACCTTCTCCCGGGGATCTTCTTGACCCAGGAATTGAACTGGGGTCTCCTTCACTGCAGGCAGATTCTTTACCAATGGAGCTGTTGGGGAAGCCCCCAGTGCACTGAATGTTAAAGAAAAGATACAAATCTCTCAGATTGAAGCAGAACACAGAAGTGGGGTGCAGACCACATCTTGGGCACCTCTATTTGTTTGCTGTTCAATAACGGGCCAAGCTAAGGTGCAGTGATTTAGGCGGGAGAGGGCCATGGACTCAGATGAGAGTGAAGTCACTGTGGAGTTACCTTAGGAGACACTTTAAACAATTCCTCCACCATGAGAAGGAACATCTACTGAAAAGGCCCAAGAACAGCAGATCTGGTAGAGAAACTTGGTTTTGGGGGATCTGTGGGTCCTGGGGGAAATTTGAAGCTGCCAATTTTCTGTGAACCCTAAAAGGCTGAGGGATAATGTTAGGATAATGGTTACCACAGAGGATGAGGAAGCAGAAAATGACTGGGAGAGGGCTTGTGGGTTGCTTCCAAGATGGTGATAGTGTTCCTGTCTTAGACCTGAGTAGTAGTTTCTGGAGTATTTTCACCTTATAATAATAAAATGGATAAATAAGGCCCTACTGTATAGCACAGGGAATTGTATTCAATATCTTGTGATAAACTATAACGAAAAAGAATATGAAAAACAATGTATATATATGTATAACTGAGTCACTTTGCTTTACAGTAGAAATTAGCACAATATTGTCAATCAACTATCCTTCAATAAAAGAAATTAAAAAAACATAATTCGCAGTACCATACATTTAGGATTTGTGCAATTTGATGCAAGTTATATTAATTTTTTAAAAAATATAACAAAAAGATTATGCACTGGAGTAGAAGAAATGAGACATAAAGACTACCTAGAAGGAAATTTTATCTAGGCAAATGATAAAGAGTCTGAGTTAAGGCAAAAACAGGGAGAAAGGAGGGAAAGCAAGAAAAGAGAATCTGATGGAAGCTGGTTTAATTTTTTATCAGTAAGACAGAGACAGTAGGAACTACCGCATCAAAGAAAACAGAAACACGGATAGTGTCTGCATCTGTGACCAACACAGGGCCCAATAGCATATAACAGTCCAAAGTGCAAGTAAATGGCAAGTCAAGTTCAACAGAAAACTGTTGAAATCCAGTTGTATAGGATGGAGGTTCTAAGACTCCAGTCCCAGAAGTATTAGAAAGACTAGGTTCTGGGAACAGAACTGGGACACTGTG
Source organism: Redunca redunca (assembly GCA_006410935.1). Classification (NCBI taxonomy): domain Eukaryota; kingdom Metazoa; phylum Chordata; class Mammalia; order Artiodactyla; family Bovidae; genus Redunca; species Redunca redunca. Next base: position 1,305,805 of record SJYQ01000460.1, read on the forward strand.
TTCAGTAGTCAAATAAGACTACTTCACTCTCCCATTAGGCTTTAAGTTTGTTAAAATTACAATTGTTGTTCCTCATGATAGACTAACAAAGCAGCATGTGCCTAGAAATACAACAGGTGTATAAAACCTGACAAATTTGCCAACAAATAAACCGATGACTAGGACTAGGAACAAAAAGTAACTCATTTATGTGAACTGAGGTTCAAGAGAAGTTCAGTTCAGTTCACTTCAGTCGCACAGTCATGCCTGATTCTTTGTGATCCCATGGACTGCAGCGTGCCAGGCTTCCTTGTCCATCACCAACTCCTGGAGCTTGCTCAAACTCACATCCATCGAGTCAGTGATGCCATCCAACCATCTCATCCTCTGTCATCCTCTTTTCCTTCTGTTTTCAATCTTTCCCAGCATCAAAGTCTTTTCCAAAGAGGTAGTTCTTTGCATCAGGTGGCCAAAGTATTGGAGTTTTAGCTTCAGCATCAGTCCTTCCAATGAATATTCAGGACTGATTTCCTTTAGGATTGGCCGGATCTCCTTGCAGTCCAAGGGACTCTCAAGAGTCTTTTCCAACAACGCAGTACAAAAGGATCAGTTCTTTGGCTCTCAACTTTCTTTATAGTCCAACTCTCACATCCATACATGACCACTGGAAAAACCATAGCTTTGACTAGTTGTATCTTTGTTGGCAAAGTAATGTCTCTGCTTTTTAATGTGCTATCTATGTTGGTCATAGCTTTTCTTTCAAGGAGCAAACGTCTTTTAATTTCATGGCTGAAGTCACCATCTGCAGTGATTTTGGAGCCCAAGATAATAAAGTCTGTCACTGTTTCCATTGTTTCCCCATCTATTTGGCATGAAGTGATGGGACTGGATGGCATGATCTTTGTTTTCTGAATGTTGAGTTTTAAGCCAGCTTTTTTGCTTCTTTCACTTTCAAGAAGAAGTTCTTTGGTTCTTCTTCACTTTCTAACATAAAAGTGATGTTATCTGTGTATCTGTGTATTGATATTTCTCCAGCAATCTTGATTCCAGCCTGTACTTTATCCAGCTTGGCATTTCACATGATATACTCTGCATATAAGTTAGACAAGCAGGGTGACAATATACAACCTTGACATTCTCCTTTCTCTATTTGGAACAAGTCTGTTGTTCCATATCCAGTTTTAACTGTTGCTTTTTGAGCTGCATACAGATTTCTCAGGAGGCAGATAAGATGGTCTGGTATTCCCATCTCACACTTTGTTGTGATACAGACAGTCAAAGGCTTTGGCGTAGTCAGTAAAGTAGAGTAGAGGTTTTTCTGCAACTGTTGCTTTTTCAATGATCCAACAGATGCTGGCAATTTGATCTTTGGTTCCTCTGCCTTTTCTAAATCCAGCTTGAACATGTGGAAGTTCACGGTTCACGTACTGTTAAAGCCTGGCTTTGGAATTTTGAGCACTACTTTGCTAGTGTGTGAGATGAATGCAATTATGCAGTAGTTTGAACATTCTGTAGCATTGCCTTTCTTTGAGATTGGAGTGAAAACTGACCTTTTACAGTCCTGTGGCCACTGCTGAGTTTTCCAAATTTGATGACATTTTGAGTGCAACAATTCCATAGCATCATCTTTTAGGATGTGAAATATTTCCACTGGAATTCCATCATCTCCACTAGCTTTATTCATATTGATGCTTCCTAAGGCCCACTGGACTTTGCATTCCAGGATATCTGGCTCTAGGTGAGTGATCACACCATCCTGGTTATCTGGGTCATGATCTTTTTTGTATAGTTCTTCTGTGTACTCTTGTCACTTCTTCCTAGTATCTTCTGCTTCTGTTAGGTCCATAGCTTTTCTGTCCTTTATTGTGCCCATCCTTGCATGAAATGCTCCTTTGGTATCACTAATTTTCTTGAAGAGATCTCTAGTCTTTCCCATTCTATTGTTTTCCTCTATTTCTTTGCATTGATCACTGAGGAAGTCTTTTTTTATCTCTCCTTGTTATTCTTTGGAATTCTGCATTCATATGGGTATATCTTTCCTTCTCTTCTTTGCCGTTCACTTCTCTTGTTTTCTCAGCTATTTGTAAGGCCTCCTCAGACAACCATTTCACCTTTTTGCATTTGTTTTTCTTGGGGATGGTCTTGATCCCTGCCTCCTGTACAATGTCACAAACATCCAGCCATAGTTCTTGAGCCACTTTGTCTATCAGATCTAATCTCTTGAATCTATTTGTCATGTCCACTGTATAATCATAAGGGATTTGGTTTAGGTCACACCGGAATGGTGAAGTGGTTTTCCCTACTCTCTTCAATTTAAGTCTGAATTTTGCAATAAGGAGTTCATGATCTGTGCCACAGTCAGCTCCTGGTCTTGTTTTAGCTGACTGTATAGAGCTTTCCCGTTGGCTCAGATGGTAAAGTATCTGCCTACAACGCGAGAGACCTGGGTTTGATCCCTGGGTTGGCAAGATCTTCTGGAGAAGGAAATGGCAACCCATTCCAGTATTCTTACCTGGAAAATCCCATGGACGGAGGAACCTGGTAGGCTACAGTCCACAGGGTCGCAAAGAGTCGGACACGACTGAGCGACATTTCCTTTACTTTACTATAGAGCTTCTACATCTTTGGCTGCAAAGATCATAATCAGTCTGATTTTGGTGTTGACATCTGCTGATGTGCATGTGTAGAGTCTTCTCTTGTGTTGTTGAAAGAGGGTGTTTGCTATGACCAGTGCGTTCTTTCCGCAAAACTCTGATAAAAAATCTGATAAATTGGTCAACAAATAAACCAATAACTAGGAACAAAAAATAACTCATTCACTTGAACTTAAGTTCAAGGGAAGGGTTTAGGCAAATATGCATAAATTAAGATCTCAATTACTAGAACAAAGGGAAACACTTTATACCAGATATAGAGCTTCCCTGTTGGCTCAGATGGTAAAGTATCTGCCTACAACGCGGGAGACCTGGGTTTGATCCCTGGGTTGGCAAGATCTCCTGGAGAAGGAAATGGCAACCCACTCCAGTATTCTTGCCTGGAAAATCCCATGGACGGAGGAACCTGGTAGGCTACAGTCCATGGGGTTGCAAAGAGTCAGACACGACTGAGCGACATTTACTTTACTTTTATACCAGATAAGAAGAAAGGTCATCTGGAGAAAGTGGTTTAGGATTGTGTCTGTCTACTTCTTTGTTTACAGGGATAATGTCAGAGGATCATTTGATCTGAAACTGCAAGTATAATTTCAGTAGCTCCAATTCCATTATTTGAATGACAATTCAGATAAGATCACATTGAAAAAAGACTCAAATTTAATCTTAATCTCCATTAATTATTAAAAATAAGAGAAACACTAAACTTTAAAACATTAAACTTCATTTCTGGATAACATAAAGAAAGGCACTGAATCATATTGAAAAAAGTAGTATTTCAAAAAAACCTGTCATTTTACCAATAGTAAAAATGATAATTTCTTTAAGCAATACATATTTATAAAAAAGCAAGGAGTTATACATCCAAACTGCCTTCTGATTTTTTTCTAAAGCTTTAAAATCAGAGTCAGGTTGAAATTTCCACAGTACTAGGCAATTCAGTTTTTATTTCAAATCCTTCAATGCCATGACATTCTGATTTTTTAAAGTTAAATGATGACTTTGACTTTATTAAGTGTTATCTCCTCTATACAAGGATGTCAGGTTTTAAAAGGTCATTCAAATGCATAGCCATCTACATATATCTTCTTTTTCAATACATACTGATACTCTCTTGAATATAGAACAGTGTTTTCAATAAATGGTACCTGATAAATGTGCTTTTGCTGAAAGTATATTGGTTAAGAAAAAAGAAAAGTTCTACGGTAGAAGTGGAAACCATTATTAAAGTGAGAGAACAAAAATCCATTTATTCTTCACAAGCAATTTACATATGGTTGAGTTTGAGACTTAGAACTGTTCTGAATACTCTCATCTCATTAGTAATGCTGGGTCCTTTCTATCTCATTGTTCATTTTCCCTTATTCAAGCTCAGTAAGGCAGATAGTCAATTTTATTAATCACGCTCAGAAAAATTATTTACTGTATTGGAAGTTACTTGGTTATATAAGTTATGATCTATTTGAAATTTGGAAGTTAATTTAGAGACCATTCTGGAGTAGAAACTAGATTAATAGAAAATTCTTTTAATTATTTTAAAATCTGATATCTCATTATATGCAAGTTTATCTGGTTGGCTTAAATGTGTGTCAGTCCTGTAAACTTCTAGGGCTAACAACAGGATTACTGACATATAAAACCTTCATCTACAAAATCAACATACACAAATCAGTTGTGCTTCCATACACTTAGAAAATTATATTAAATAAATAAGAAAAAGCATTCCCATTTACAATAGCATTCAGTTCAGTTCATTACAGTCACTCAGTCATGTCTAACTCTTTGTGACCTCATGGACTGCAGCACACCAGGCCTCCCTGTCCATCACCAACTTCCAGAGTTTACTCAAACTCATGTCCATTGAGTTGGTGATGCCATCCAACTACCTCATTCTCCGTTGTCCCCTTTTCCTCCCACCTTCAATCTTCCCCACCATCAGGGTCTTTTCAAAAGAGTGAGTTCTTCACATCAGGTGACCAAAATATTGGAGTTTCAGCTTCAACATCAGTACTTCCAATGCATATTCAGGACTGATTTCCTTTAGGATGGACTGGTTGGATCTCCTTGCAATCCAAGGGACTCTCAAGAGTCTTCTCCAACACCACAGTTCAAAAGCATCAATTCTTTGGCATTCAGCTTTCTTTATAGTCCAATTCTCACATCCATACATGACTACTGGAAAAACCAAAGCCTTGAGTAGATGGACAAAATAATAAAATACTTAGGAATAAATTTAACCAAGTAGGTTAAAGATCTATAGACTGAAAATTGCAAGATATTGATGAAAGAAGTTGAAAATATATCATATGTGCATAAATCAGAAGAATTAACATTGCTAAAATGTTACTATCCAAAGTCACTTACAGTTCATTCCAATCTTATCAAAATTCCAATGGCATTTTTCAAAGAAATTTAAAAAAAAATCCTAAAATTCTTATGGAACCACAAATGACTCTGAATAGCTAAAGCAATTTTGAGAAGGAATAACAGAATTAGAATCATCACACATCCTGATTTCAAACATTATTACTAAGCTATAGCAATCAATACAGTATAGTATTGGCATAAAAACAGACAAAGAGATCAGTGGAACAGAATTGGAAGCCAAGAACAAAACTATAAATATATGATCAACTAATATTTGACAAGTGAGCTAAGAATACTCAGTTGGGGAAAAAAAAATCTCAGATAACTGGTGTTTAGAAAATTTAGTTCAGTTCAGTTGCTCAGTCATGTTCGAGTCTTTGCAACCCCATGAATCGCAGCACGCCAGGCCTCCCTGTCCATCACCGACTCCTGGAGTTCACTCAGACTCACGTCCATCGAGTCAGTGATGCCATCCAGCCATCTCATCCTCTGTCATCCCCTTCTCCTCCTGCCCCCAATCCCTCCCAGCATCAAAGTCTTTTCCAATGAGTCAACTCTTCGCATGAGGTGGCCAAAGTACTGGAGTTTCAGCTTCAGCATCATTCCTTCCAAAGAAATCCCAGGGCTGATCTCCTTCAGAATGGAATGGTTGGATCTCCTTGCAGTCCAAGGGACTCTCAAGAGTCTTCTCCAACACCACAGTTCAAAAGCATCAATTCTTCAGTGCTCAGCCTTCTTCACAGTCCAACTCTCACACCCATACATGACCACAGGAAAAACCACAGCCTTGACTAGACGGACCTTAGTCAGCAAAGTAATGTCTCTGCTTTTGAATATGCTGTCTAGGTTGGTCATAACTTTTCTTCCAAGGAGTAAGCATCTTTTAACTTCATGGCTGCAGTCAGCATCTGCAGTGATTTTGGAGAAAATTTAGTATTTACTAATAAAATAATTAAATCAGACCCTTATCTAACAACACTCACACAAATTAATTAAAAATGGTTAAAGACTGAAACATAAAAACAAAAACTGTAAAAATGGGAAAGCCCCTTGTGATCGTTTCTTGCGTTTTTTTTTTTTTTTTTTTTTTTTTTGACATAACACCAAAAGCACAAGCAACAAAAGCAAAAATCCCCACCGGGAGTTCGGTTCAGTTCAGTCGCTCAGTCGTGTCTGACTCTTTATGACCCCATGAATCGCAGCACACCAGGCCTCCCTGTCCATCACCGACTCCTGGAGTTCACTCAGACTCACGTCCATCGAGTCAGTGATGCCATCCAGCCATCTCATCCTCTGTCGTCCCCTTCTCCTCCTGCCCCCAATCACTCCCAGCATCAGAGTCTTTTCCAGTGAGTCAACTCTTCACATGAGGTGGCCAAAGTACTGGATTTTCAGCTCCAGCATCCTTCCTTCCAAAGAAATCCCGGGGCTGATCTCCTTCAGAATGGACTGGTTGGATCTCCTTGCAGTCCAAGGGACAGACTCTCAAGAGTCTTCTCCAACACCACAGTTCAAAAGCATCAATTCTTCGGCTCTCAGCTTTCTTCACAGTCCAACTCTCACATCCATGCATGACCACTGGAAAAACCATAGCCTTGAATAGACAGACCTTTGTTGACAAAGTAATGTCTCTGCTTTTCAATATGCTATCTAGGTTGGTCATAACTTTCCTTCCAAGGATCAAGCATCTTTTAATGTCATGGCTGCAGTCACCATCTGCAGTCATTTTGGAGACCCCCAATATAAAGTCTGACATTGTTTCCATTGTTTCCCCATCTATTTGCCATGAAGTGATGGGACCAGATGCCATGATCTTCATTTTCTGAATGTTGAGCTTTAAGCCAACTTCTTCACTCTCCACTTTCACTTTCATCAAGAGGCTTTTTAGTTCCTCTTCACTTTCTGCCATAAGGGTACTGTCATCTGCATATCCGAGGTTATCGATATTTCTCCCGGCAATCTTGATTACATAATACTAAAAAACTTCTACACAATAAAAGGGGAAAAAATGACAACAAAGTGAAAAGGCATCCTACAGAATGGGAGAAAATATTGTCAAACCATCTATCTGGTCCAGTGTTAATACAACTCCATAGCAAAAAACAAAAGCACGACAAAAACAATGCTGGCTAAAAATGGGCAGAGTATCTGAAAAGATATCCCCCAAGACCTCAAATGACCAACAGATACACAAAAAGATGCTCGATGTCACTATCAGAGAAATGCAAATAAATACCACAATGAGATATCACCTCACACCTGTCAGATTGTCCATTACAGAAAAGGTCACAGACATGAATGTTGGCAAGGCTGCAGAGAAAGAATCCTAGTGCACCGTTGGTTGGAGTGTATATTGGTACAGCTGCTATGGAAAACATTATGCAGGTTCCTTAAAAAAAAAAAAAAAGAAAATGGAAGTACCACATGATCCAGCCATTCTACTCCTGGGTATATATCCAAAGGAAACGGAATTACTATCTAAAAGGGATAACTGCACCCCCATGTTCATTGGCATAATGTTTACAACAGTCAAGACATGAAAATAACTTAGATGTCCACTGGTAATGAATAAATTACAAAATATTTGATGTGTATATACATATGATGGAATATTATTTAGCCAGAAAAAGAGAATTCTGCCTTGTGTGATACCATGAATGAACTTAGAGACCATTATACTGATAATAAGTGAAATAAGCCAGACAGAGGAATACAAACATTGTATGTTTTCACTTACATGTGGAATCTAAAAATGCTAAACACATAGAAACAGAGAGTGGTTGCCAGGGTTAAGGGTTCTGGAGCATGGGGAAAACTTAGCCAGAGACTCCAACCTGCTAGCTATAAGATGACTAAGTTCTGGGTATCAAATTATGGCCCGGTGACTGTAACTAACAGTACAGTTCTACATTGCTTGAAAAAGAGTAGATCTTAAATGTTATCACCATTGACAAAAAATGATAATTATGTGAGGAGATGTGGATTATTAACATTATTATGGTAATCATTTTGCAGTGTATACATATCTTAAATCATGGTGTATTCCTTAAGCTTTTACTATATCAAATCTCAATACAGCTGTTAAAGAAAACTATTAAATATATCTTATTTTTAAAAATATGTACAGATGTGCCAGTATTTATAGTGTTTGGCTATATATTTCATAGTTTGTTTTTAATTTTTTTCTACTGATGGTCCAATATAATTTAGTTTAAAATAATGCAGCAGCAGCAGCAGCAGCATACCAAAGTCACCAAAACTTTTGAAAAAACAAATATGGAAGAATCTCAGATAAACAGCTTTCTGACACCTCTCCCCCAGAAATCTGATTCTTCAGGCTTTAGTTCTACAACGAGTTCAGCAACTTTTGTGTACAACCCTGTTTCTTGAGGCTGCTGCTGCTGCTGCTAAGTCGCTTCAGTCATGTCCGACTCTGTACGACCCCATAGACGGCAGCCCACCAGGCTCCTCTGTCTCTGGGATTCTCCAGGCAAGAATACTGGAGTGGGTTGCCATTTCCTTCTCCAATGCATGAAAGTGAAAAGTGAAAGTGAAGTCGCTCAGTCGTGTCTGACTCCTAGTGACCCCATGGACTGCAGCCTACCAGGCTCCTCCATCCATGGGATTTTCCAGGCAAGAGTACTGAAGTGGGGTGCCATCGCCTTCTCTATTCCTTGAGGCAGTATCTATTAATTCCTCATTACTGAAAGATGGGATTATTTTTATTGCATTACCCTTTCCTCCTTTCTTGTTCTATTTGACAGTGCCTTAAAATTTTAAAATAAGATAGATGTTAAACTTAGACTTTTTAACCTGACATTTTTGACAATATCTTTTAGCTTGCTATTTTGTAAAATGTACATATTAAAGACTTGACTTGCCTTAAATTCTCTCTTGCACTCAACCATTCTTCTCATCACCTCTTAAATTTCGTCTTTGGCCAGTTAACCTTTTACATTGTCAGGACTGTTAATAGTTACATTCAATTCTATGACTTGAAATGGTACCTGTGGCTTTATTCACAGGCTCAGTAAAAGTTGATAATGCCAGAGAGTATTTCTATTGTTATAACTATGTTCTGAAGATATAAATATTGGTTAATAAGCAGGCCAGTCATATTGAAGTTTTTCTTTAGGATACTGCAAACTCTGGAACAGGGGTCCCCAACCCCAAGGATTTAATGCCTGATGATCTGAGTTGGAGGTGATGTAGTAATAATAGAAATAAAACATACAATAAATATAATGTGCTGGTATCACTCCAAAACCATCATCCCAACCCCATTTGTGGAAAAACTGTCTTCCACAAAACTGGTCCCTGGTGTCAAAACGTTGGGGATCACTGCTCTAGAATACCTTAATTAAAAGGAATGCTTCTAGCATTAAGGTCAAGTGAATTTTTACAATATCTCCATTATTTAAATCATTTTAGTTTGTATAATATTTAGATTACAAATTTGGAAGCACAATTTTTTTCCTAGAGTTTCCAATTCTTCTTCCCACTTTGCATTATTTTTCTGTATTATATGGGGCTTCCCATGTGGCATAGTGGTAAAGAATCTGTCTACCAAAGCAGGAGACACAAGAGATGGGATTTGATCCCTGGGTTTGGAATTCTTTATTATATACCTAATTTAAAAAGAAAATTTCCACTCATTTTAAATATAGCAGTGTGTACATGTCAATCCCAAAATTCTAACTGTTCCTACCCTTCACCCATCACTGCTGGTAACTGTAAGTTCATTCTCTAAGTCTGTGAGTCTGTTTCTGTTTTGTAAATAAGTTTAGATTCCACGTATAAGAAATATTGTATATTTCCCTTTCTCTGACTTGTTTCACCCAGTATGAAAATCTCTAGGTCCATTCATGTTGCTGCAAATGGCATTATTTAATTCTTTTTAATGGTTGAGTAATATTCCATCATGTATATGTATATCTTCTTTATCCATTCTTCTGTCCATGGACATTTAGCTTGCTTTCTTATTTTGGCACTGTAAATAGCGCTGCAGTGAATACTGGGGTGAATGTATCCTTTTGTACCAAGGACCTATGTATAGCACAGGGAGCTCTGCTTAAATTATGTAACAATCTGAATGTGAAAAGAAATTGAAAAGGAATGGATACATGTATCTGTATAACTGAAATCACTTTTCTGTATACCTGAAATCAATACAACATTGTTGATCAACTATATGCCAATATAAAATAAAAAGTTAAAAAAATAAAACAAAACTTCTAGGTATGTCTTCTAGTAGTCTTCTGACCACTTTTTGCCCTGGAGACCTCCCTGTCAGAGCCCTTAGACTTTGTAACTTGTTCCCTCAGTCTGTGGACAGTTACTCCACATAATCTCCACTGCTATCCTGAAATGGATTAGATCTTTCCTGGTTGCTATGTTTTTATCCTCTTGGTTAACAGGAAGTTCTTTGCTAGAGTGCATTCCTAAGCATACTGCTAAGGAAAAAAAAAGTATACTGAAGGTAAACTTTCTTTTGTTTTTTAAAATATATTAATGAAGATATCCCTTCAGATTAATACTTATAGCTATCTATGAAAATTAGATTGAAAGTTATTTTCTCTCTCTGAACTTGCTTAAGAAACGTAAATTCAATCTGCCCCCTGCCCGCCACAGAATCTGGAGTTGCTGATGAGAAGTTGAGTCTAATCTGATTCACATTCCTTTGCATGTGACTTTCTATTTAATCTGAAATAATTTTAGAATATTTTCATCCAAATTTCCTTCTCTTCAGACTCCTTCTAAATCTGCAGTTCAATGGTAATTCTGGGTGTCTGTTATTTATTCATTGTGCTGGATTTTCAGTGAGTTCTTTGAACCTAAAGATTTGGTTCTTTCAATTGCTAAAAATTTCCTTCTCTTTCTAGGACTGTTGCTGAATGAGTATTAGACCTCTTGGGTTAATCCTTGGTCATTCTTGAATTTTCCATCTCTCTTTTTCTCTTACTTTCTGGAAATATTCAAAATACTTATTTTCCAGTCTTTTTTTTTTTTTTTTTTNTTTTTTTTTTTTTTTTAAGCAATGAGAGTTTTCAATCTTTTGAAATTGTTTCCCCTAATTGTTCCATTATGCAATTTTTGGGGACATAATAATATATTCAAAAATCATTCTGAATGTATTAATTCTCCAAGATTTTGGCTGAGACTATAGTCCAATCTAATGCTTGGAGTTCTCTCCCCCAGCTCATTAAAGCTGTTGGTAGAATTCTGTTCCCTGTGGACAGCAACCAGAGGCTATCATCAATTCCTAGAGACTATTCACTGTTGCCTGCCCCATGTCCTCTCCACAACATGACATTTGCTACTTCAAGGTCAGCAATAGAACATATGTATTATTTTGAATCTGAGTTTAGACCCAGAAGTAAAGAATTCATGTGATTAGGTCAGGTCAATCAGGATAATCTTTTAGACTAGCAATACCCATTGATAAGTAAACTAAATTTTATCTAGATTATTCATTTTTTCAGTTAATAATCAACCCATTGATTGGATCAACATCCAATAACCCCTTGAATTATTTTACTACATAAGTTCTGTACACACTCCAGGGGACAGAACTGAAGAAGGCAAGTGTCATTGGAAATCATCTTGGAATTCTGCCTATCACACAGAACTTAATGAAAATTGAAAGGTAAAATTCTTAACATTACTCAATTTCAGGGAAATGCAAATAAAAACAATAATGAAGTAATATCTCAAACCTATTAAGACGGCTATTACAAAAAAAAAAAGTGTTGGCTAGGATATGGAGAAAAGGGAATACTTGCACATTGATTGTGGGAATGTAATGGTATGACCACTATGGTCGTACATTGCCAAGGATTATTTCAAAAAAAAGAAATACCATCAGTTCAGTTGAGTTCAGTCACTCAGTAGTGTCCAACTCTTTGTGACCTCATGGACTGCAGAACGCCAGGCTTCCCTGTCCATCACCAACTCCCAGAGTTTTCTCAGACTCATGTGCATCGAGTTGGTGATGCCATCCAAACATGTCATCCTCTGTCCCCCTTCTCCTCCTACCTTCAATCTTTCCCAGCACCAAACCCTGCTGAAATGAGTCAGCTCTTCACATCAGATGGCCAAAATATCAGAGTTTCAGCTTCAGCATCAGTCCTTCCAGTGAATATTCAAGGTTGATTTATGTTAGGATTGACTGGTTTGATCTCCTTGCAGTCAAAGGGATTCTCAACAGTCTTCTCCAACAACACAGTACAAAAGCATCAATTCTTTGGCTCTCAATTTTCTTTATAGTCCAACTCCCACATCCACACATGACTACTGGAAAAACAATAGCTTTAACTAGATGGACCTTTGTTGGCAAAGTAATGTCTCTGCTTTTTAATATGCTGTCTAGGTTGGTCAAAGCTTTTTTTTTTTTTCTTACAAGGAACAACCGTCTTTTAATTTCATGGCTGAAGACATCATCTGTAGTAATTATAGAGCCACAAAAAATAAAGTCTCTCACTGTACCCATTGTTTACCCATTAATTTATGGGACTGGATGCCATGATATTAGTTTTCTGAATGTTGAGTTTTAGGCCAGCTTTTTCACTCTCCTCTGTCACTTTCATCAAGAGGCTCTTAAGTTCTTTGCTTTTGGCCATAAGCATGGTATCATCTGCATATCTGAGATTATTGATATTTCTCCTGGTAATCTTGATTCCAGCTTGTGCTTCATCCAGCCTGGCATTTTGCATGATATACTCTGCATATAAGTTAAATAAGCAGGGTGACAATATACAGCCTTGATGTACCTCTCTCCTGATTTGGAACCAGTCTGTTGTTCCATGTCCATTTCTAACTGTAGCTTCTTGACCTGCCCAGATTTCTTAGGAGGGAGGCAAGGTGGTCTGGTATTTCTATCTCTTGAACAATTCTCCACAGTTTGTTGTGATCCACACAGTCAAAGGCTTTGGCATATTCAATAAGGCAGAAGTAGATGTTTTCCTGGAACTCTTGCTTTTTCAATGATACAGCAGATGTTGGCAATTTGATCTCTGATTCCTCTGCCTTTCTAAACCCAGATTGAACATCTGGAAGTTAACAGTTCACATACTGTTGAAGCCTGGTTTGGAGGATTTTGAGCATTACTGGTGGCTCATTTGGTAAAGCATCTGCCCACAATGCGGGAGTCCTGGGTTTAAACCCTGGGTCAGGAAGATCATCTGGAGAAGGAAATGGCAACCCACTCCAATACTCTTGCCTAGAAAATTCCATGGATGGAGGAGCCTGGTGGGCTACAGACTATGAGGTCATAAAGAGTCGGAAACGACTGAGCAACTTCACTTCATTTTGCTAGTGTGTGAGATGAGTGTGATTGTGCAGTAGTCTGAACACTCTTTAGCATTGCCTTTCTTTGGGATTGGAATGAAAACTGACCTTTTCCAGTCATGTGGCCACTGCTGTTATTCAAATTTGCTGGCATATTGAGCGCAGCACTTTCACAGCATCATCTTTTAGGATTTGAAATAGCTCCACTGGAGTTTCATCACCTCCACTAGCTTTGTAGGTAGTGATGCTTCCTAAGGCCCGCCTGACTTCACATTCCAGGATGTCTGGCTCTAGGTGAGTGATCACACCATCCTGGTTATCTGGGTCATGAAGACCATTTTTATATAGATGTTCTGTGTACTTTTGTCACCTCTTCTTAATATCTTCTGCTTCTGTTAGTCCATATGTTTTCTGTCCTTTATTGTACCCATTCTTGCATAAAATGTTCCTTGGTATCACTAGTTTTCTTGAAGAGATCTCTAGTCTTTCCCATTCTATTGTTTTCCTCTATTTCTTTGCATTGATCACTGAGGAAGTCTTTTCTTATCTCTCCTTGTTATTCTTTGGAATTCTGCATTCACATGGGTATATCTTTCCTTTTCTCCTTTGCCTTTCACTTCTCTTGTTTTCTCAACTATTTGTAAGGCCTCCTCAGACAACCAAAATGCCTTTTTGCATTTGTTTTTCTTGGAGTGGTCTTAATCACTGCCTCCTGTACAATGTCATGAACCTCTGGCCATAGTTCGTCAGGCACTCTATCAGATCTAATCTTTTGAATCTATTTGTCACTTCCACTGTGTAATCATAAGGGATTTGATTTAGATCACACTGGAACGGTTTAGTGGTTCTTCCTACTTTCTTCAATTTAGGTCTGAATGTGGCAATAAGGAGTTCATGATTTGAGCACAGTCAGCTACCAGTCTTGTTTTTGCTGACTGTATATAGTTTTTCCATCTTTGGCTGCAAAGACTGTAATTGATCTGATTTCGGTATTGACCATCTGCTGATGTCCATGTGTGTAGTCTTGTGTTGTTGGAAGAGGGTGTTTGCTATGACCAGTGTGTTCTCTTGGAAAAACTCTGTTAACCTTTGCTGTGGTTCATTCTGTATTCCAAAGCCAAAATTGCCTATTACTCCAGGTATTTCTAGACTTCCTACTTTCGCATTCCAGTTCCCTATGATGAAAGGGACATCATTTTGGGGTGTTAGTTCTAAACGGTCTTGTAGTAGTTCATAGAACCATTCAACTTCAGTTTCTTCAGCATTACTGGTTGGGGCATAGACTTGGATTACTGTGATATTGAATAGTTCACCTTGGAAATGAGCAGATCATTCTGTTGTTTTTGAGATTGTACACTAGTACTGCATTTCAGACTCTTGTTGACCATGAGGGCTACTCCATTTCTTCTATGGGATTCTTGCCCACAGTAGTAGATATAATGGTCATCTGAGTTAAATTCACCCATTCTAGTCCATTCTAGTTTGCTGATTCCTAGAATGTTGACATTCACTCTTGCCATCTCCTGTTTGACCACTTCCAATTTATCTTGATTCATGGACCCAAGATTCCAGGTTCCTATGCAATATTGTTTTTACAGCATTAGACTTTACTTCCATAACCAGACACATCCACAACTGGGTGTTTTTATGACTTGGGCTCTGTCTCTTCATTCTTTGTGGAGTTATTTGTCCACTAATCTCCAGTAGCATATTGGGCACCTACCAACCTGGGGAGTTCATCTTTCAGTGTCTTATCTTTTTGCTTTTTTATACTGTTCATGGGGTTTTCAAGGCAAGAATAATGAAGTGGTTTGCCATTCCCCTCTCCAGTGGACCACATTTTGTCAGAACTCTCCACCATGACCCATCCATCTTGGGTGGCCCTACATGGCCTGGCTCGTGGTTTCATTGATTTAGACAAGGCTGTGGTCCATGTGATCAGTTTGATTAGTTTTCTGTGATTGTGGTTTTCATTCTGTCTGCCCTCTGATGTAGAAGGATAAGAGGTTTATGGCAGCTTCCTGATGGGGGAGACTGACTGAGGGGGAAACGGGGTCTTATTCTGATGGGTGGGGCCATGGCCAGTAAATTTTTTGTTGATGGGCAGGGTTGTGTTCCCTCTCTGTTTTTGACCTGAGGCAAAACTCTGGTGGAGATAATGAAGATAATGGAGACCTCCTTCAAATGGTCCTGCACATACACTGCTTGCACTCAATGCCCCTGACCCTGCACCAGGCCACTGCTGCCCCATGCCTCTGCTGCAGACTCCTGGACACTCATAGGCAAGGCTGGGTCAGTCTCTTGTGGGGTCACTGCTTCTTTCTCCTCAGGGGTGGTGCATACCAGGGTTTTGTTTGTGCCCTCCAAGAGTGTGTTTCCCAGTCCTGTGTAAGTTCTGGTGTGTCTACTGTAGGGTTAATGGTGACTTCCTCCAAGAGGGCTTATGCTGTACCTAGGTCTGCTGCACCCAGAGCCCCTGCACCTTCAGCAGGCCACTGCTGACCCATACCTCCATATGATTCAGAAAAAAATACTTTGGGATATATTTCCAAACTCATTAAATCAAGATCTCAGAGATGCACTCCTGTAGTCCCTACAGCACTATTCACAATAGCAAAGATATAGAAATAACTTAAATATCTATGGACACACAACTGAATAAAGAAAATATAGTGTTTATGTATATACATATATAATGAAATATTATTCAGCCTTAATAAATCTTGTCATTTACATCAACATAAATGAAGATGAAGGACACTATACTACAGTGAAATAGGCCAGATGCAGAAGGACATATACTACATGATACTACTTATATGAGGAATATAAAATATTCAAACTCATAATTAAAAATCATAGTAGAAAACAAAAAGGAACTAAAGAGCCTTGATGAAAATGAAAGAGGAGAGTGAAAAAGCTGGCTTAAAACTCAACATTCAGAAAACTAAGAAAATGGCATCTGGTCCCAACACTTCATAGAAAATAGATGGGAAAACAAGGGAAACCATGACAGACTTTATTTTCTTGGGCTCCAAAATCACTGCAGATGGTGACTGTGGCCATGAAATTAAAAGATGCTTGCTCCTTGGAAGAAAAGTTACCTCAGTTCAGTTCAGTTCAGTCACTCAGTCATGTCCAACTCGTTACGACTCCATGAATTGCAGCACACCAGGCCTCCCTGTCCATCACCAACTCCCGGAGTTCTCTCAAACTCAAGTCCATTGAGTCAGTGATGCCATCCAGCCATCTCATCTTCTGTTGTCCCCTTCTCCTCCTGCCCCCAATCCGTCTCAGCATGAGTCTTTTCCAATGAGTCAACTCTTTGCATGAGATGGCCAAAGTACTGAAGTTTCAGCTTTAGCATCATTCCTTCCAAAGAACACCCAGGATTGATCTCCAACCTGAAACTGAAACTGAAGTCACTCAGTCGTGTCCAATTCTTTGTGATCCCATGGACTGTAGCCTACCAGGATACTCAGCCCATGGAATTTTCCAGACAAGAGTACTGGAGTGGGTTGCCATTTCCTTCTCCAGGGGATCTTCCCAACCCAGGGATCAAATCCGGGTCTCCTACACTGCAGGCAGATGCTTTACCATTTGAGCCACCAGGGAAGCCCGATCTCCAACCTAGACAGCCTATTAAAAACTACAGACATAACTTTGCCAACAAAGGTCCATTTAGTCAAAGGTATGGTTTTTTCTGTAGTCATGTACAGAAAACTCTCATGTTGTGAGAGCTGGACCATAAAGAAGTCTGAGAACCAAAGAATAGATGCTTTTGAACTCTGGTATTAGAGAAGACTCTTGAGAGTCCCTTGGACAGCAAGGGGATCAAACCAGTTAATCCTAAAGAAAATCAACCCTAAAAGGGAACCTGGAAGGACTGATGCTGAAGCTCCAATACTTTGGCCATCCAATACAAAGCGTTGATTCATTAGAAAAGACCCTGATGCTGGGAAAGATTGAAGGCAGGAGAAGGGGATGACAGAGGATAAGATGGTTGGATGGCATCACCAACTTAATGGACATGAGTTTGAGAAAGTTCTGGGGGTGGTGAAGGACAGGGAAGCCTGGTGTGATGCATTCCATGGGGTTGGAAAGAGTTGGATCCAACTGAGTGACTAAACAACAACTTATATGAGGAATCTAAAATAGTCAAACTCAGAATCAGAGAGTAGGATGGTGGTTCCTGGGAGCTGGGAGGTCAGGACAACAGGGAGCTCAAAGATATAGTTTCAGTTATAAAAGATGAATAAATTATAGATATCTACTATATAAAGCCTACAGTTAACAGTACTGTATTGTGTACTTAAACATTTGCCAAGAGGGTAGATCTTACATTAAGTGTTCTAATCATGAGAAAAAGAAAGAAAGAGGGCAAGAGGAAAGTTTTGGAGATGATAGATATGTTTGTGACATATATTGTGGTGATGATTTCACAGATAGATATTTATCTCCAAACTCATCAAGGTGAATATACTATGTACATATTTTTATATGTCAGTCATCCCTCAATAAAATATTTTAAAAAGAAAAAGATAAGATGGTATTTAAATAGTATCAGTTCCTAAAAGGAAATAATCCATATTGATGGATTTTACATGAAATGATGTTAGATGCAGGGAAGAAATAAGCATGCTGTGATCCTACAAAGTGAGAAGTGTGCTTTGTTTGGCTAAAATAGAGATGTTAAAATCTTAAGAGGATTTCTTACAACAAATTGCTTATCAGGCATTCTGTAGAATGACTTGACTGTCTTGAAGAGAGATTAACTAGTGAGGTAAATTACATTATATTAGTTTAGATTTAATCAAGGAAATAAGATTTAGGATTATCTAGTCTAAGTCCTATACTTTATTATGACACATTTGAAATTAGTCATTTTAGTAATTTTTTCTTTTCTGTCATCTTTTTATCTGTTATATTATAGACTAACAATGGACATTTGAGGAGTGAATGATGAATATATACTTCTATAGTACCAAAAGTTGTTCTGAGTTCATTGGATTTTTAGTTTCTTGTGATGGAGGAGCCGCAACCCTACCTCATTATGTTACCAAAAAAGGTATCTCCATCATCTCAGCTAACTCAAATTTCAGGCAGTTGCTTAATGAAGAATGTAATCAACCTCCAAATAGTACGTTACTGAATTCAATCCTTTTTTGAGCAGAAGCAATCATCACAGCTTTATTTGATTGGGTATTTATTGATTTCTTAATTTTTACTTATAATTATGGTTGCTGTGGTTGGATACCCATGAAGTATCAAAAATGTTGTGTTGGCAGAAACACCATTGATACATTTCAAAAATGAAGACAATATCGAGCAGTGTAAACAAAGAACTTGATTTGGGTATTTTTGAATGTCAAAATGCATGCTTCATGCAATTATCATAATAGTTGTCCAAGGAAGTCACTTAAACAAACAAACAAACAACCATTACTCCTTGGACAGGGAAGCCTGTATTGCTGAAGTCCATGGGGTCACAAAGAGTTGGACACGACTGAGCAATTGAACTGAACAGATTACTCCTTAGTGTCAGTATTACATATTAGGACTAGGGGCATAGGCAAATTATAAATAGATTGGAATTTCTGATAGTTAGATATATGTCAAGTATTTTAAGACTTTTACTTTATTTCTACCAAATTATTTTTAGAACCTCATTAGAGACAGAAACAATTGACAGAATGAAGACTAGCCTTTTCATTCTAACCCTGTTCATCCCCAACTAGAAGCTGATAAAGACAGAATCAAGACAAGAGAAAAGTAAAAGACAACAGGACCAATGTAATCTAATCTCTTATCTATAGGAATCTTAGTGAAGAAATTTTTTTCTTGGAGGCTGCTGGAGATAAGTGTTCATTTTAACATCTGTTTTGAATGCTAGTACATTTGTTAATGTAAATGAAAACTCTCAACTCTTGCCTCCTTTTTAGAGTACATAGGATATGCTGTGCTTAATCGCTCAGTTGTGTCTGACTTTTTGCGACCCCATGGACTGTAGCCCACCAGGCTCTTCTGTCCATGGGGATTTTTCAGGCCAGGGGATCTTCCCAACCACCTGCATTACGGGTGGATTCTTTACCATCTGAGCCACCAGGGGAGCCCTAGAGTATATAAGCTGAAATGAACTACTTACAAATAGAATAAGAACTTTGGGTTTCACCTATATATGCCTTTTTTACATTGAATGAAAAATTCTTTAAGTTCTATAGTCCTTTACAATTTTTAAAAGTTTCACTGATGAGTTCATATAATCCCATAATAACCCTTCTTTTTCATCCCACTATACATTCCCCCTCCCTCCTCCTTCTTCCCACTGTAACCACTAGTTTGTTCTCTTATCTGTGAGTCTGCTTCTTTTTGTTTTATTCACTGATTTGTTGTATTTTTTAGATTCCATAAATATATATATAACTTTTTAAAGTGGACAGTATCTTCAAATGCCTAAAAATATTCAAGTATCCTATTCATAGTAGTTTTGAAAAAAATCCCACTATCCGTGCCACGAGTCATGTTCTCTTTGAAGAAATAAATTTTTAATTTCTAGAAGGAATCCAAGTTCTTGGCTTAAAAGGTTTATCTTAAGGTTTTGAGTAATTCTTTGGTCACCTAGTCTCATCTTCTTGTTTTCAGGTAGAAATGGTTAGCATCCATCTTACAAAGAGAAAAGAAAAAGCCCCATATTATAATGTTTGTTGATTTCCAAAGTATAGATACTCATACCCTTGGTCAAATAAAGTTAACAATGTGATATCACTGAATACAAAATTTAGAAGAGAAATGCATATAATTGACTCTCATGAGGCAATCTAATCATTCTCTATAACTATATACTTCTTGGCCAAGATTATCCATAGGCAGTTCTTATAGTTTGTTTTATTTTGCAAAGAATGTCAGAATAATACGGCTGGTTTTAGAAGAGCCAGAAAACATTCATTACCCTCCTAAAGGTACTCTTAAATTAATTTGAAATATAATAAGATGTGACTGTCATTATGGTATGATTTTTCTGCAATTATGAATCAAAGATGATAAGCCATGGCCTGTTATTTGCATAGAAAATAACAGAACATACTTGTGGAGGTCTTCAAAGTAATACTTCTGACTCTCATTGACAGGTGAGGAAACTGTGTTGAAGACAGGTCAGATAGCATAATCAGAGTTGATTTTAGGAATGGATTTCTTAATAAGTTGATGAGTTCAGTAGGTTGTTTTTTTTTTGTTTGTTTTTAACAACAAACTTCCTAAACACTCTTTTTGCCAATAGTATTTTTACATACTTGAACAAGAAAATCTCACTTTCATGCATTGGAGAAGGAAATGGCAACGCACTCCAGTATCCTTGCCTGGAGAATCCCAGGGATGGGGGAGCCTGGTGGGCTGCCGTCTATGGGGTCGCACAGAGTTGGACATGACTGAACAAGAAAACTTCACTATAAAAGACAAAACATTTATTTAGATACATAAATAAGCTTAGCAAACCCCAAGGATTTATATAGATAGGATCAGCACCATGATTTCTTAGACATTCCAGTGGAGGCTCTAGTACCATGAGGCTTTTCTTTAAGGAGTGGGAAACCTGGGTCATTAACTGGTGGTGTGTTCTCCATCGCTTCAATTTCTGTCTCTTTAGACTTGTCTGTGTTCATCTATATTCAAAGAAATGAGGCAGCCTAGGAGATTCATTCAGCAGTAGAGATTTCCTATACCTCCTAGTCTTTACTTTTGGCAAGTTATTGAGATCTAACATTAATCTTTTTAGATTATTCATAAAGTTTTCCTGTTAGCTTTAATCTTACTGGAGATGATCACAGTACATTTCTTTAGATAAAAGAGTCCAGTAAAAGGTTAAAGAATGAGAAGATGAGAGTGGTTGCCACAGCGGTTCAATATTCAGAGTACCATGGAGATAGTTACTATCACAGGGATCCTGATACAAGATAGACAGGCAGCCAACAAAAGAATTTATCAGTCTATTACTCTAAAGAAATAATGTATGCATGATCAGGAGGCTGAACTTAGCTCTACCAATAAAAAGTCAAGATCCCTTGACCCAGTTTACCAGACCTGAGTCAATGTTAAGATCCAGGACCTACCGACTGAAGCAAAGGTTTGACCACCCTCCCACCCACCTCTTGAAAAATGATGCTGCAACATCATCGAAAGGACATATGGTAATCATTCACTCGGTTTCTCCTAAGGGATCTATGGCCATTTCCTCAGATAATGTTAAGGAAAGGAAATACTGAGATAATGTGAAGACTTTTGACATTAATCTGTGGAGACTTAAGTATCACATCATGACTCTTGTTAGAGTTGCTGGAGTACATGAGAAGATATAAGCAAGGAAGTTAAAGATACTATATCCCAGTTCTAGGCCACAAATGGTCCATGAATTCTTCTAGATATCATCCCCTCGTCACCAAATATGTAATTACAATGGATTTAAATGGCGGTTGGCTGAACTCTCATTGGTTCCTTGGCTTCTGGAGTGACAGAATAATGGGGAAAGTCAAATAGGGAGTATCTGCAGAAATTAGTGTCACTTAAAGATTTAAAATCATGAAGTATGGTAGTCCTCATAATATCTTCATTTAATTAATCAGTCAGGCCCCGCCACAAACCACACAGATGTTGATAAAATATAGTGCACTTCTGTGAACTCAAGTATTTCTTCTAATGCATCTGGGGCATCAGATGTATAACAAACAGTATCTCTGATAGAGCAGATGAACACAGTTTCATGTATCTGAAATATTGCTATTATTTTCTTTTCCATCTTAATCAGGAAGGAGGATAAGAAGCAGTTTAAATTCATGTTGAATGAATAACAGTACACAGTTATGGTCTTGTTCCAAAGCTAAAATTAACTCTTCTGCCCTCTGTCATATACAGTCTGAAGGAGTC
>SJYQ01000460.1:1328027-1341635 GCA_006410935.1 Redunca redunca
TTTCCATATCAGTGAGGGCTTCAGAGGACCATCAGTCTGAGGCATATCAGTGCATCTTCTTAAAATAAAGGGCAAATTATTCCATCACATAATTTCCACAAACAAGATGGAAACATAATGCCTGGTAAGCTTCTTTAGGCTCTA
The DNA here is from genome assembly GCA_006410935.1 of Redunca redunca. Classification (NCBI taxonomy): domain Eukaryota; kingdom Metazoa; phylum Chordata; class Mammalia; order Artiodactyla; family Bovidae; genus Redunca; species Redunca redunca. The sequence goes on from SJYQ01000460.1 coordinate 1,328,172, forward strand.
GAGGCAGCTTATTCTATGCCTATGAATACTACTTCAAACCATTTACTGAGTTACATGAAAAGCAGACAGCTTGTTGTGGGTTCCAGAGCAGGAAAGAGCTCTGTAGCAGGTCTATGCAACCTGGAAGCCCCTATAATAGCAGATATCTATCTGTGGTTGGAAAAAATACCTTTGGGGACATAGGGGAAGCCCATATAGGAGCAACATCAAACCATCTGCCTCAAAGAATTACACACAACTCAAAAATCAACTGCTAATGCCTGCGACTCTGGTAGCAACAGGCCACTGTCCATGGGACACCAAATAAGCATGTGGCCCAAACTGCCTGTCACAAATTGGTTTCTGCCATAAGCAGTAAACCATACATTTGAAGGTATCCAGAAATAAGCTGTAATAAGATGGAAGAGACTCATCTGGGATTAGCCACTGGTGGGATGAGAAGATGTAAGTAAACATGAGGAAGTTGCACGAGTGGCCCAGACTACCATGTCATTATCTACTATTTTGCCAGCTCTTTTCCTTCAGCTCACACCGGTGGCCACATGGGGGTCCCTTATGAGTAAATGACAGAGAAGGCAAAAGGGCAAAACTGATTCACTGATCAGTCAGATCAGTGTGTAGGTGTATACTGAAAATGGACTGCTGATTCATCCCCATACAGGGGTGGTCCTGAAGTCAATGTTGAAGGAAATCCTCCCAATGGATGGATTCGGGTAGTGTACCCAACTGTCTACCTTATGTAGGAAAAAAAATGTAACCTAAGGGAAGTTTCCGAGAAGGCAGTGGCAGCCCACTCCAGTACTCTTGCCTGGAGAATCCCAGGGACGGGAGAGCCTGGAAGGCTGCAGTCCATGGAGTCGCTGAGGGTCGGCACGACTGAGCAACTTCACTTTCACTTTTCACTTTCCTGCATTGGAGAAGGAAATGGCAACCCACTCCAGTGTTCTTGCCTGGAGAATCCCAGGGACGGGGAGCCTGGTGGGCTGCCATCTATGGGGTCGCACAGAGTTGGACACGACTGAAGTGACTTAACAGCAGTAGCAGCAGCAAGGGAAGATTATGCAAAGACTCTGGCAGTGGCAAATGGGGGCCTGGAAAGAGAAAGACTGGGAATTTGAGGACAAAGGGAAGGAGATGATACATGTAGAGAGACATGAGTGGCCATAAATCATCAGCTTTAAAACACTCGATAATGTCCTCAATATCTGCTAGCAAAGAGGCACATAAACACAAAACACACCTAAATGGACAGATTAACTTGGCCATTTGATGTCAGCCCGTATCTATTATATCATCAAGCATCCCAATAGCCGTGGTGTCAGGGCTGTACCTGCGTGTGGACCAAACATCTTAGGATTCCATTCCCAAATGCTGATTCATTCTGAGTGTACAACCTACCATTAAACTAATATTAAGTCAGGAATATAGCAAAAGTCCTCAAAGAATCCCACAAAATGACATCGTGACAAATGTTTTTATTTGACACTTTGTACCCTGGGGAGGTCTTTATTTTTGACTAGAATGAATATTTTTCTGGTATGGGTTTGCCTTTTCTGCTCACAAGGCTTTAACTAGTTCCACTATCAGAGGATTTACAGAGTATTTGTTCAAAAGACACGGAAGAACACAATATAATCTTAGATCAGTTTTTTTTTTTTTTCCCCCACAGAAAAGCAGGTATGAAAATGGGAAAAGAATAATAGATACTGTAGGTCTTATCACATACTCCAAAGTTATTTGCCTGAGACATGTGGAATGGCCTTTTGAAACTGCAGCTGAGAGGTCAGCATGGGGAATATCTGCATGAAGAGGAATATTACTCCCAGGGACCAATTGCGGCATTTTTGCTTTCTAGCTCTGCAATTTTAAGTAATGTAAGCAACTTTAAGTTCTCAGGGGGAAACCTTTCAACCAGGGGGACAGTTAGAATTTCATTAAACTTTAAGCTATGACCTCTGTCTGGTCACTTCTTGCTTCTTTCAAGAGTGCAGGAAATAATCAGAGGAATCACCACCTTGCCTAAAGTAATTGATCCTGATGATCAGGAAGAGGTAGAGGGCTCTGTTACAAAAGGGCAATCAGCAAAAAATATGTTTGGGACCCAAGTGATATACTTTGGCATTCCATGGTTTTCCTCTTGGCCAATTTGGACAGTAAATGGACAAGCAAAACTGTGGCCTGAGAAGGGCATAGTGATTAAGTGTTCACACCTATCAGGAGCAAGGATCTGGGTCACTCTACCAGACCTAAGTAGATGTTAACCATAGGTGATGGAAATACAGAATGGTTGTAAAGAAGAGAATCGAAGATTATCAGCTGCAGTCAAGAACAACTACACTGGTGAAGGTTGTTCTCTGTCTTAAACAGTCTTCCTCTGGTTAAGTTTCTCCAGGAAAGAAACCAATCAGAATCTTTGAAATACTGTTCTTAGATGAGGTGAACTTATTATATGAAGTAAATAGACCCAAGAAGCACAGAACTGAGTCTTGGTTGATGCCATGATCCCACCCACATACCTCATTCAAGGCCAACACACTCACTACTCCAGCTGCTGAGTACGGGTATCTTAGGATCTATATCTGAGAACAGGTCCAGGCATAGCTCTCAGCTAAAAAGAAACTTCCTTGCTCAAGATTTTGCCCCCTTCCTAAGGCCAGTCAGCACAGAATGACTGGTTTATGCAGGGGTCATAGCCACCATCCCCTTCCTTTGACTTGGGACAACTCCAAAGGGCCATCCTAGATTCATGACTTCCTATAGGATTGACTGAGGCATTTTCACTAATGCACCAAAACTTCTCCCTTTTCCCAGTTATGTTTCTTTCATTCTCTTACAGGTGCTCCCAAGAGCACTTTTCAATTAACTACCATGTCAGAGTATTTCTTGGGAAACCAAATATAAGGCAGTGCCCTTTCATTTTCTTATAACATTTCCATTTTTTTTTCTACTTTATCTTCATCTCTATTCCCATGGAGCTAAGAGATCTAGTTGTGCTTGTCCCATAAACTTTTCATTTTAAATTGTTCCTTTTCTGGCCTCTTTCATCTATCTTCTTTTCCTTTTCTCTCTAATGGCCCCAACATACCTGGACTTTCAAGCTGACATCTCATTGATGATGTAGGGGCAAAGTTGGGACCTTTGCTAAAAGCAGTCTTTTATAGTCCTGTGATATTTCACCAGGTTAGGATACCATTACCGGGCAGTGTTGCATTGATTTATATACTCTAGGGAAAGTACTTGGAAGAAAATCCTACCTGAAGGATGGACTTTAGCTGGAGCCAACAAGACAAAAATGCCACAATCTAAAACTTCCTTTTCGATCTTTTTCTAAGTAATCTCTTTTTTTTTAAGATTCCATGCACAGCAGGTCAAATATTCAGCTATATGTTCTAGAAACTTAAAAATGTCTCCCTCCACCATTCAAATCTGAGTAGATTTTAGAAATTCTATAAAGTACTTCATACTTTAATAGCATCCACTAATTTCACTCTTCTTTTTAATCCTTCTGAGTTGCTGCTTTCTGAGCATGGAGAATACTGCTGTTTGATTCTATCTGGTCTATTCAGTTGTTTGATTTAATCAAGTTGAGTAAATGAAGAATACTAAAGGTTAAACTGATTTTCCAAATATATCAAAGGGGATATATATTGCTAGAAATACATTTATTTCTAAAAAGTAAGATGGAACTATACACAAAATAAAATAGTGATCCTTTTAAGGACTGGCACCAAAGAACTATAAATAATTTTGAACTTTTAAAAATTTTACTTTTTGCTGTGTTGGCCCCATCATGTCATACTCTGCATTCCAGAGCTGATTTTAGATGGAACAAATCTTTACTTCAAAGGCAGCTTTATTCTTTGAGCAGCTCTGCCTCTCACAGAATGGAATGAGAAACCTTTGTTTCTGTGTCACAGAATTGATACTGTTCTTTTTGTCATAGAGATGTGATGCTTCAATGATACCTTCCTAACTACCTTGATGTCCCCGGCTGAAGAAGTTAACTTAGTTTTACTGTGCTTAGGTTCACTTAACTGCATCATGAAGAATTTAGGTTAGTTTCCAGACTAGTACTTCAACCTTCAAGCTTAAAACACACACACAGACAGACTCTCATGAAAAGATACACAAATTACTTTACCAATGCTTGGAACCTAGTAACTTGTCAATGAATGTTAATTTTTATGATTGTTATTATCACATGAATTGATGTGTTCATACAGTAAGAAGCTATAATAGGAAACACCAATCAGTAGATTTACATAATTACAACATAAAAAGAGAGGGGAGAAATTCTGATTAATAGAGACAGTTTTTCCTTACTATTTGAGTTTGGACTTTTGATTTTGATGAAATAGACTTAAAAATATAAATCTGACATATTAGATTTAAATATATATATATTACTCATTCTGTGAGGCCATAATTACACAATCAGGAAAAGACACTACAAAAAAAGAAAAAGAAAACTACAGGCTAGTATCTTTTATCAATATAGATGCAAAAATATTAGCAAACCAAATTCAACATACAAAAAGGATCACATTCCATGATCTAGTTGGATTTATTCCAGGGCCACAAGGATAGTTCAATATTTGTAAATCAATTATTGTGATAATAGCATATTAACAAAAAGTATAAAAACTGCATGATTATCTCAATAGATGCAGAAAAAGCACTTGAAAAAAGTCAATTGCCATTCATGATAAAACACTCAAAATGGGTATAGAGGGAACATATCTCAACCCAGTAAAGCCATTTATGACAAGTCCATAGCTAACATCACACTCAAGGGTGAGAATGTGAAAGCTCTTCTTCTAAATTCAGAAATAGGACAAGGATCCCCACTCTTGCCACTTTTAACATATTAACATAGTTTTGGAAGTCCTAGTCATGGCAATTAGACAAGAAATAAAAGGCAACCAAAAGTGGAAGGGAAGAGTATAACTTTTATTATTAGCAGGTTACATGATACTTTATATTGAAAATCCAAAAGTATCTATTCAGAAACTATGAAAGCTGATAAATGAATTTAGTAAAGTTACAGTGTACAAAGTTAATTTATAGAAATCTGCTGCTTTTCTCTTCAGTGACAATAAACTGTCAGAGAGAGAAAGTAAAAATAAATCCCATTTAAAATTCTATCATAAACAAGAATAAACTTAATGAAGGAGGTGAATAACTATACTCTGAAAAATGATAGACATTGATGAAAAAAATTAAAGATGATACAAAACAATGTAAAATGCCCCACGCTCTTGAACTGAAAGAATTAACATTAAAATTAGCATATTAGCCAAAGCAATCTACAGATTTAATACAGTCCCTGTAAAAATACCCAATAATTTTTCATAGAACTAGAACAAATAATCCTAAAATCTGTACAGAATGACAAAGACCCCAAATTGCCAAAGTAATCTTGAAAAAAAAAAAATCTGGAGGTATCACCTCTCATACTTCAGACTATTCTATAAAGCTACAGAAATCAAAACAGCATGGTATTGGCATATAAACAGTATAGCAAAATGAAACAACCAGTCAAAAAAATAAAAATGTTCAGAAGACTTGAATAGACATTTTTCCAAAGAAAATATACAGATGGCTAACAGTACATGAAAAGATGCTCAACACTGGTAATTATTAAAGAAAGGCAAACAAAAACAACAAATGATGATGATATGGAGAAAAAGGGAACCTTTGTACACTGTAGGTAGGAATGTAAATTGGTACAGCCACTATGGAAAACAATATGGAGATTCCTCATAAAACTAAAATTAGAACTATCATATGATTCAGCAATTCCACTCTTGGGTATGTGTGCTGCTGCTTCTGCTGAATCGCTTCAGTCGTGTCTGACTCTGTGTGACCCCATAGACGACAGCCCACCAGGCTCCCCCGTCCCTGGGATTCTCCAGGCCAGAATACTGGAATGGGTTGCCATTTCCTTCACCAATGCATGAAAGTGAAGTCTCTCAGTCGTGTCCGACTCAGTGACCCCATGGACTGCAGAGTACCAGGCTCCTCCATCCATGGGATTTTCCAGGCAAGAGTACTGGAGTGGGGTGTGGGTATGTATAGGAAACCAAAAAAAAAAAAACAAAAACAAAACAAAACACCACACACCAAAAACCTAAAACTGATATATGCACTCCAATATTCACAGCATGATTACTTATAATAGCCAAGATATGGAAGCAACCTCAAGCAAATAAATGAATGGATAAATTAAATATTTCTATATACCTATACACATATATATGTGTGTGTGTGTGTATATATATGTATATATATATACACATACATATATACATACACACTTGGGGGGTCCAAAGCACTGGGATCCAAAGCTACCAGGGAAGCTCCCATATTCATATATATATACATATATATATACATGGGAGCTTCCCTGGTGGTTCAGATGGTAAAGAATCTGCCTGCCAAGCAGGAGACCTGGCTTTGATCCTGGAGTCAGGAAGATTTCCTGGAGGAGGGAATGACTACCCACTGCAGTATTCTTGCCTGGAGAATTCCAGGAACTGGGGAGCCCAATGGGCTACAGTCTATGAGGTTGCAAAGAGTCAGACACAACTGAGCGACTAACACTTCTCACTTTCATATATGAATATAACTCAGCCATACTGCTACTGCTAAGTCGCTTCAGTCGTGTCCGACTCTGTGTGACCCCATAGACGGCAGCCCACCAGGCTCCCCCATCCCTGGGAATCTCCAGGCAAGAACACTAGAGTGGGTTGCCATCTCCTTCTCCAATGGATCAAAGTGAAAAGTGAAAGTGAAGTCATTCAGTCGTGCCCAACCCTCAGCGACCCCATGGACTGCAGCCTTCCAGGCTCCTCTATCCATGGGATTTTCCAGGCATAAGAGAGAATTAAATTCTTCCATTTTCAGCAATGTAGATGGACTTAGAAGGTATCATGCACAGTGAAATAAGACAGAGAAAGAAAAATTCTACATGATATCACACATGTGCAATCTAAAAAAATAAACAAATATACACAGCAGAACAGAAACAGACTCAGATACAAACTATGGATTACCAGTGAAGAGAGGTAAAGGGGCAAGGCAAGATAGGGGTAAGAGATTAAGAGATACAAACTAATATATATGAAATAGATAAGCAACAAGGACACATTGTACAGCATAGGAAATTTTGACCATTATCTTGTAATAAATTTTAATGCAGTATAACATGTAAAAATACTGAATCTTTATGCTCTATACCTGAAACTAGTATAAATAAATTATACTTCAATAATGCTTACAATAATAAATTAGTAGGAAAATATGCATGTGTTTAAATGAACTGCCAAAATATGTAATTCCCAATTTTCAACAAGTTCAAGCAAGAGAAATGAACTGAGGGGGTCCAAAGTGCTAACATTCAATGTGATACCTTTTAGCCAAAATATGCTTAAGGACTCTTTTATATTATCAATTACCTCTTGCTCATGCACTGATATACAACATGAATTCAGAATAAAACTGAATTTCACATAGACAAATGGCTTTTCTTTAGATTTTATAAGTGAGCTCCTACCATAGAGTCTCCAGGAACCTGCACATAGATTACATCAAATTAATTTACTGTCAGACCATTCATTTCATGATCTATAACCCACTGATGCCCTAGTATCAATCAGACAAGTGACTGATTAACTAGATGGGCCTTTTTGAAAGTCCCCTGCAGGCCAACAGAGTCCAGACTTTTCAATCAGGAAGTAGAAAACAATTTCAGAGGAATGAACATTAAAAAAAAAAAAAAGGAAAGGAAGAAGCCTACACTATATTTTACATTTTTATTCTCAACTCAAGGAAATGCAGCCTATCCTAGTAGCAGATCTTTGAAAGTCTCATGACTCATGAGATAATGTAAAGAATAAAGAAAAAAAGAATTTGAAATCTAGATTTTGTACCTTTTATATAACTTCACATAGTTCATAGATTGGACTGAACTTTTAAGAATATATGATGATTATGGGACTGATTGAACAATTAGAATGGTTACAATATCTTATTATTTTAGTCCAACTACAGGCTTGAGTGAACACATTCAAAATATACTGATTGAACATCTACAATGTACCTGACACCTGACAGTAATGACACGGCTGGACCATAACATTTCGTCTCAATTCATCCTCACACTTCTGAAAGAAAATACAATTTTTATCCCTGGGAGCTAAGGCACAGAGACGTTAAATAACTTGGCCAAGGTCTGGCCCAAGTTTCATAGTCCCTGGATGGTAGAACCACAATTCAAGCCCATATCTATCTTCCAACAGAAATTGTATACCTAACTTTTTTCTTAACTGCTGTCTCTTTTCATCATATCACTGAAAAAACTAATCATTTAGCTGAAATGATTAGAAGCACTAATCATTTCAACTGAACAGTTTGATGGTTGATTGCAACAAACATTTTATAATTCTCAAACATTTTAGAAACTGGATGTCAAAAACTTTATTTTCAAAAATGCTAATCTTATTTCAAAAACAATTCATAATCTTATTGCTATCTAATATTCAATATTTCCACCTAACACTTTGTCTTCTGTGGACAATTACAATGGCTTGACAATTATAATTATATAGTCAAATGTTATAAGTCTTAGTACACCAACACTAGTATCTGGAAACAATACGATATTTGATATTTTTATCACACTGGGGTGAGAAAACCTCTCAAGTTACTTCATCACTTTGGACCTCCCTTTCCTTATCTTTAAGATTAAATTTCTAATATTGTTATCCTTCAGTTACTCAGTCATTTCACAAATTTTACCTTTTCGCCTACTGTATTAGTAGTTATCCATTGCCACCGTAACAAATAAGCACAAACTCAGTGACTTAAAACAAAAGAAATTGGTTCTCTCACAGTTTTGGAGGCCCGGTGTCTGAGACCAAGTGTCAGCAAGGTTGTTCTCCATCCAGAAGCTCTAAAGGAGATGAATATTCTTAGCCTATTTGTTGGTGGCTGTCCAACCTCTGCTTTCATCTTCATGTTGCTTCTGCCTCTGTGTTTGTCTTGGCGTCTCTTCTCTCCTTTATAAAGACTCTTGTTACTGGATATATGGTTCACCTGTGTACAAAGGTCCATCTAGTCAAGGCTATGGTTTTCCCAGTGGTCATGTATGGATGTGAGAGTTGGATTATAATGAAAGCTGAGCACCAAAGAATTGATGCTTTTGAACTGTGGTGTTGGAGAAGACTCTTGAGAGTCCCTTGGACTGTAAGGAGATCAACCAGTCCATGCTAAATGAAATCAGTCCTGAATATTCATTGGAAAGATTGATGTTGAAGCTGAAACTCCAATACTTTGGCGGCCTGATGCGAAGAGCTGACTCATTCAAAAAGACCCTTAGCTGGAAAGATTGAAGGTGGGAGGGAAAAGGGGATGACAGAAGATGAGATGGTTGGATGGCATCACCAACTCAATGGACAGGAGTGTGAGTAGACTCTGGGAGTTGGTGATGGACAGGGAGGCCTGGTATGCTGCAGTCCATGGGGTCACAAAGAGTCAGACATGACTGAGTGACTGAACTGAACTGAATTGTATAATCCAGGATTTTCTCATCTCCAGGTTCCTAGCTTAATTACACACACAGAGACCTTTTTTCCAAATAAGGTCACACTCATAGGTTCTAGATGTTCATATATCTTTCGAGGGGAGGCCACTGTTCAACCCACTGCACCTAACAGGTGCCAGACATTAGATGTGGATGCTGGAACAATTTGGGGGAAAGAGGCATAATCCTCAAGCTTATGGAGGGCATCTTAATTGCTGCAAGAACTTTGAAAATTATAAAATCCCACAAAAGTAGAAGCTATTATTATCTCTTAAAAAAGTAACTCCATTTCTCTTTCTTTTTTTTTTGCCTCAGTCTACTAATAATGGAAAAATAACTGGACTTCACATCAATGTTACTCTTCATTTGTGACTAGAACACTTGTCAAAGGAAGCTGACCAATAATAATAGTCTGAAGAAAGCATCAATCAGAAACACATGTTGATGAGGGCGTTTTCCAAGTAGAATGACATCAATAATACTTAATGTGGGATGATTTGATCCGGGGGCAAAATAACTTGTAAACGATTGTTTGATTAAGACATTAACATCCCCCCAAATGATGCCTTGATAATATCATCATTGCAGATTAATTTCTTTTCATCTTTAAAGATTTTCATCATAATACACTCCTCTACCTTAAAAGTTCTAGAAAGGATAACACTTTACAGGTTATCTACTATCATTAGGGGGGAAATAGTTTCATTCTATGATACTCAAAGTGTGGGCCACAGATCAGCAAAATCAGTATCACATGGTAGCTTGTTAGAAATAATCTCAGGGTGGAGAGGGCGCTTCCCTGGTGGCTAAGTGGTCAAGAATCTGCCTGCCAATACAGGAGACACAACTTCAATCCCTGGGTCAGAAAGATCCCCCTGGAGAGGGAAATACTCCAGTATTCTTGCCTGGGAAATCCCATGGACAGAAGAGCTTGGCAGGCTACAGTCCGTGGGGTCGCAAAGAGTCGGACATGACTTAGCGACTAAATAACAACCCATTCTGAGCTACCAAGCCAGTATGTATGTTTTAACAAGATCCCTAATAACCAGAAGGTACATTACATTTGAAATGTTAATTACATCCTTTCCAACTAGTACAACATGTTGAAACAAGTCTTTTGGTGTAATATTTCTCAAAAGGTAGACTGCAGGCTTTTGTTCATTTATTTTAAGGGTAACCAGTAAGTGCCAAAATGAGAAAAACTTGTTTATTTAATGGGTTCTGTGAAATTATACTCATTCAGTTTAAAGAAATGTCCTCTTTACTGAGTTTCCTACTAGTTCTGCATTTCACTTTTTTTTTTAAATGATGATAATATAAAAGATGTTCATGTGCGGCACGCATGCATGTGGATGCATGGATGTTTAACCCTTTATTTTCAAAATGAATTTAACATATATCCACAATGTTTTTCCCTTTAAATTACTGATCTATACAATTCAAAAGTGGTGTGGATAGAAGATGAGCCATTGAATGGAAGGGTGGAGTTGAAGAAAGGAGCGGGGTGGGTAAACATCAAAGAGGTATTATTCTTTACATTTTTCCTTAACATTTTCTTTAATTTGTTTTCCCCTTAGGGTAGACCTCTTTGGGGAGACCACACAGACAAGGCTTGACAAGGTACCCTAATGCCACTCAGCTTGGGAGTACTATCTGATAAGCCTTTCTTCATCCTAGAAATGTTCATCGTATACAGTTCACCCCATGTGCTACTGAAAACATCATTTGAAGTAGTAGACTGCAGTGTAGAAAGTATTCCTAAGTTTAGAACCTTCTCAAAGGGGAACTCTTCTATATGCTAAGTCACTTCAGTCGTGTCCGACTCTGTGTGACCCCATAGATGGCAGCCAACCAGGATCCCCCGACCCTGGGATTCTCCAGGCAAGAACACTGGAGTGGGTTGCCATTTCCTTCTCCAATGCATGAAAGTGAAAAGTGAAAGTGAACTTGCTCAGTCATATCCGGCTCCTCACGACCCCATGGACTGCAGCCCACCAGGCTCCTCCGCCCATGGGATTTTCGAGGCAAGAGTACTGGAGTGGGCTGCCATTGCCTTCTCCAAGCTATCCACCAAATATCCCCTTTCTGTTCTTTGAAAATAGACATTTACGTTCAAATCTTACCCTTTGCTTCAGAGTTGGTTCCATTTCAGTTAACCTGAACTGCTAATTAAAATATTAAAACTTTGAAAGCTATTCAAGTATACACTATTTCTTTAAAAGAAATATTAAGAGGGGAGAGAAAGGTGACAATGTCTTTGAAAATGAATATCATAACATTTATGGATTCTTTGAATAAACTAGTGACATTTAAGATCTCTNNNNTCGCTAAATTAACGTTTTAATTTCTTTGAACCAAATCAGCGATTCAAAAGGCAAAGTCTTAAGCTGTTTTTCTTTTCCCACAGACCCTATTGTTTCTGATGTAAATGCATACTATGCATTCATTAATCAAAGGTTATGCTATAAAGGATTCTTTTCTAATTTACCAAAGATCAGACTTTTAAATCATTAGGAAAAGCAAGATATTTAGTAAACTAAAAAATGCTTCTAGATCAAAGGTGCCCAAAATTCAACTTTAAAAGGTTGTTCCTACACAGCTTTCTCACAAATAGTTAATGTCCCTTACCTTTCTCATAATTGGAAATAAAACACAAACATATGTGTAAATAAATATTTGATCTTTCCTAGCGCTTGCATCTTATAATTAATAGTGTGATGGGATTTTAAATGTTAAAGAAATAATAATTTGCCATCAACAAGGGTAGGAGAATTTTGTTTATTAGTTTTGTGTGATTCAATTTGTGAAAATGTGCTTCATTGATCTTTGCGAAAGAACTTTAATTGGAAATGAATATCACAATCTATTTGCCACACCAATAAGCCCAAGTTGCTGCAGTTCATTAAGTACCACACCTGCTATTTAACTTTCCACAGGGAAAAAAGTCCTTGATTTAATACACCTAAGGATGGCCAGGTGGGAACTCAAAAACCAATTTGAATTAAGTATTTCTTTTACTCATCCAAGCTGTTAAAATATACACCAAACTGTTGTTTGAGATCAATATGCCCTAATACTTGATCTGGATATTACTTTTTCCTTTTATATAGATATAAATTATTTTCTTAAATACAAAAGTAATCCATTGAAATAATATTCTTTAAAAATATCACAAATAAATGAGGCAAAAGTCTTTCTTTTCTTTTAATACCAGTGCACACAGGGGTTGCCAGATCACCTTTACAAGAAAAAAGCTCAGTGGGATGGGGAGAGGAGAAAGAACAGGCACTTTATGTTAGGATGAAAACTATAGGACAGATACCGAATAAACAACATCAACAGCTACCTTCAACAGAACAGATACCCTCAACAAATAAGAAACAGCGGTGGAGAACAAGCAACAAAGCGCTCAGTAAATTCCTTTAGATGAAAGAGCTAAAAATAATGGACTAGGTGCCATGAAAGATTTCACAGCTCTTAGTTATTTGGAAAATGAATTCTTACACCAGTCAATAACTGGATTTTGGGGAACCCTCTGTGCTTAAGCTTGAAACGTGATTGATCCATGTGGGGACCAAGCCCATGGCTCTAGTTTTGTTTCAATCATCCCCTCCATGAAGCAGTTAGGTTGCAGACTGTGGATTCATCTTGTGATTGTGAGCACAGTAAAGTATGGTAGTGCCAGGCTAATTAGCAGCCTCCTTTTTCCCTGGAGTAGAAACTCTCACCGTGCAATTTTAAGTTTTACAAACAAGTGGCTAACACTTTTCTGATGGTAGGTAAAGTGAGAGGATTAATATCTGAACTATATTTTAAACATATTCAAAATGCTCACAAAAATTTACAATTTAAACATTTTAAAGATGTGTTCCTCTATTCAA
>SJYQ01000460.1:1344640-1360435 GCA_006410935.1 Redunca redunca
AAGATTTGCTCATCCTGAATGAATTCTCAAAACTGACAATGTTTCAAAAGTGTATTAAGGTAGTAAGTCCATTTAAACATTCCTAACAACACAATGAGAGCACTCTATAAGAAGCAAGGTAGAAAGGAAGATGAGAAGAAAGCCCAAAGAGAGTGATACCCTTCCACCAGCTCATAATTTATCTAGCTTATCACCCCAGACTTGCCTCCCCATCACCTTTGGTTCTGGAAACACCTACATACCAGGAACTCTCTGCCTAGAGTTGAGTCTACTCAGTGAGCTTTGAAGATAAGAAGCCTGTTGTCTTGCCCCACTTGCAGACTTTAAAACACCATCCTGCTACATGAGCTGGGCTGGATGCTGAGTGGTTGTGGTTCCTTCTTGTTTAGAGTCCACACCCTGATCAAGTGCAGTTTCTGGGATAGTCAATGAGACTACGAGGGAGTGAGGGCAGGGAAGTGAATCAAATCTACTGTTATTGATTAGTTTAAAAGTCTTATTCTCTAAAATTTGCTGGGTTTCCTGTTTCTCTGAGAAGAATAATGATTCCTCCAAGTATGACTGATCAGTCATAACTGGCACAGTGGCAGACACCAGGTGTCATATTATTGCACACAGCAGGTGTTTCTAGATTTGTGACAAGTACCAGTATCCTGTCAGAGGCTGATGAATCCTGGGTTCTGATCATTTCTTACACCTCAAATATCTTCTTTAAAAAAAACATGCTTAGGACAATAATTAAGAAATACACTCAAATTATATTAATGTCATCCTCCCTCAAGTACTTCTTAATTCTTTTTGTTCCTGCAGAACTCTGATTTTGTTCAGGTATCTGGAGGGTTTGTACTTCAGGGGAAATGAAGGTTGTCTGTGTTGTGTTGGTTGCCAAGTCATGTTGGACTCTTTTTGACCCCATGGACAGTAGACCATCAGGCTCCTCTGTCCATGGGATTTTCCAGGCAAGAATACTGGAGTGGGTAGCTATTCCCTTCTCCAGAGGATCTTCCCAACCCAGGGATTGAACCTGTGTCTCTTGCACTGCAGGATGATTCTTTACCATCTGAGCCACCAGGGAAGCCCAAGGGTGGTTACTCTTAAGACAGTTATGGTAATTCCATTTTCTAGACAGTGACTGGTTTACACAAGGGCATGTTATGTAATTCTGACCAGTGAGATATAAGGGGAAATTCTACTAGGGAGAGTGAGTAGAAAAGTTTTCCTCTACTTTGAAAAGTACACAGGTAGAGATGAGTCACTTTTTTTTCTCTCTTATGGCTGCACATAGAGTCTTGTCCATAAAATCAGAAAGAAGGTGAATCTGGACATTTGAAACTGATGAGTTAACTAACTCTGGAGCTTCCCTAATTCTGATGTATTTGTTTTGTGAATTAATAAACCCCTTAATGTTTATATTGGGATTCCCTTGTGGCTCAGCTGGTAAAGAATCCACCTGCAATGTGGGAGACCTGGATTCAGTCCCTTGGTTGGAAGATCCCCTGGATAAGCAAAAGGCTCTACCCACGCCAGTATTCTGGCCTGGAGAATTCCATATACTGTATAGTCCATGGGGTCTCAAAGGGTCAGACACAACTGTCAGTCACTTTCACTATTGTTTACATCATTTTTAGAAGTAACCATTGGAATACCTGCAGTCTAAAACATCAAAACTATTCTAGGGTGTTACAAATGTGGCTTTGGGACTCCTGTCTTAAAATGACTAACAGGAACCTCTCAAAAGGGAGGAGGAGTCAAGGGCTGTGGTCATGTCATTTGGGAGACCTGCCGTTCAGTTCACACTATCATGGTTACATTTCTGGACTTGAATCATCTTTGATATTATAACATAGCCTGCTTTCAATGGAGCATGTGCCCAAATTGCTTTTCAAGTTAATGTAATGGTTTGTACTTTGTGGCATGTGTAAAATGAAGTGGAAAGAACATTGGGCTGGACATAATACTTTGACTCTTGTACTTATGTTGATACAATTTTATGACCTTAGTCAGGAAAATGAAATACTTTGGGGTGTGGTTTTCTCAACTGCTAAATGAGCTTAGATTATATCTTATGGGGTTCTGACTCTAATTTTTTAGAGTGCAAAACATACCCACAATTTGCTTCCAGGAATCCGGAACAGGCACTACAACTTGGGGTTTTTCTAACAATGAGATGTACTTTATATACTTTCTGCATTTTGTGTTTCATCATCTATCTATGCCTATTGCATAAAGTTCCATTAATAATCCAGTAATGAGCGCCATCTCATTAACTGATTTGGATCCCAATGCTGTCTGCACAGGGTTTGGCAAAATCAGGCCTATGGACCCTTTGGTGAAATGCTGGATACAGCAAATCTAAGTGTAGAGGTAGGAACAATGAGGATTGCCAAGATGTGGGCAGATATCAGCTACTTCTGAAGGTGCTGTATGATGTGAAGATTATATCACACAACACTGATAGAATCTCAAGACAAAATATCCAAACTGAAAAATTAAAGAAAACCATGTTGATTTATTTATTTAAGATTGAGGATGCAGAAATCTTTAGAATTACAGAAGTTAGTGTAGGAAACACCTTATTAACAACAACAACAAAAATCATTCAAGTCTCAGGGCCTACAAAGGTAGGGGGAGAGGAGATTTCTTCATAGTTACTTCATCAATTTTTCTCATAAAAGAACCTCAAATAAGGTGCTCATAACAAGCAGCAAGAACTGTCACTGAACAGTAGTATGAAAAGTATGGGGCTTCACCCCTAACTGAAAATTAAGAGCCACAGTCAGCTACCTACTGATGAGGTTAAGAGTCCCTTATTCACCAGCCCATGGATAAGCCAGAACGTCCTCCCATCTTACTCAAACGGCTTTTTTTTTTTAATGTTACCACTGACATAGCTGCCTTACTTAATTGGACTATTGCTGCATTGCATTTCTGGTGCACTGCTTTGCTTTGTTATAACTTTGCACAATAGCTTACCTTCAGAGGGTCTCGTTAAGCCACTTGGTATTCATAAGCTGGATAGAAAATCTTTTTTCTTTTTTTTTTTCCCAGAAAAAGGTCACAGGGGAACATAGTCACCAAGGTGACCAAGGCTAGTATAATAAAGAAGCTGGCTACACAGAAGACTACAATCAGTACAATCACCACTTCATTATTAGTGCTCCACGAACAAAACAAGCAATAGTCAAAGCTAGAATCCTAAATGACAAGATATTCCAGTCTCTGTTCACTTGCCACTCACACTAGATTAGAAGTCAGATGTCTGTACTGCCTTGAAAAGCACATTTCCATACTAAATTAAGGCTGAAGAACCAAAGCCAAATGAAGAGAAATATTTATGCATGATTTAGTAAAACGAGAAAACAATGTGTTCACCTCCAGCTAACCACACTGTCTCCCTAGACAAACTTCACATTCAAAATGAAGTCGCTCATGCTTTCCCTTCCATTTGGAGGGCAAGAAGAACCTTTTAAAATTTTAAACTGAGGCTATGACAACTGAACCAACAATAGGAAATGATAGCCTCTAAATCAGTTTAATGTGTTTAATAATAAATACCATTTCTTCATAAATTTAAAAGCAGGCTTGGTTTCCAGAAATGTTGTTAACAGGTTGGAGAAAAAATATTAATAGGTGATACAGAGCTGTATTCTTTGGTGACTGCACAAAAGAAGGCCATACGAGATAAGCATCGCTATGATCCCATCTCATGATTGCTCCACTCCCAACATTTTCTTCCCAATTACTGACATGTCCTTCATTTAGCTGTTAATTCCTTTCCTGCTACTGAAAAGCAGTGTTTAAAAAAATATAGACGAAACTCAGAATGGTGACTGGGAGTGGATGGGAGCCTCCTTTCAGGCTGTTCTTTCATTAAAATCTTCTTGCATTGTTTCAATCCCTTCTTTTTTTTAAGGTGGGTTCCTAGTCAAGGCTATGGTTTTTCCAGTGGTCATGTATGGATGTGAGTGTTGGACTATAAAGAAAGCTGAGCACCGAGAACTGATGCTTTTGAAATATGGTGTTGGAGAAGACTCTCAAGAGTCCCTTGGACTGCAAGAAGATCCAGCCAGTCCATCCTAAAGGAGATAAGTCCTGGGTGTTCATTGGAAGGGCTGATGTTGAAGCTGAAACTCCAATACTTTGGCCATCTGATGTGAAGAGCTGACTCATCTGAAAAGACCCTGATGCTGGGAGGGGTTGGGGACTGGAGGAGAAGGGGATGATAGACGATGAGATGGTTGGATGGCATCACTGACTCAATGGACATGGGTTTGGGTGGACTCCGGGAGTTGGTGATGGACAGGGAGGCCTGGGGTGCTGCAGTTCATGGGGTCGCAAAGAGTCAGACATGACTGAGTGACTGAACTGACTGACTAATTTAATCTGACATATGCACTTATAAGGAGAAGGCAATGGCACCCCACTCCAGTACTCTTGCCTGGAAAATCCCATGGACGGAGGAGCCTGGTGGGCTGCAGTCATGGGGTCGCGAAGAGTCGGACACGACTGAGTGACTTCACTTTCACTTTCCACTTTCATGAATTGGAGAAGGAAATGGCAACCCACTCCAGTGTTTGTGTATGGAGAATCCCAGGGATGGGGGAGCCTGGTGGGATGCCATCTATGGGGTCGCACAGAGTTGGACACGACTGAAGCGACGTAGCAGCAGCAGCAGCAGCAGCAGATGTACTTATAAGAAGAGGAGATTAAGACAATAGCTAGTGAGAAGCTGCTGTATAACACACGGGGCTCAGCTCAGCACTCTGTGATGACCTAGAGGGATGGGATGGAGTTTGGGGGGTTGAGAGTGAGGCTTAAGAGGGAGGGGATATATGTAAAAGATAACCCATGCATGAAGAAAGAAGAATAAATGATGAGTGTCATTAAAGCAAAAACTGAAGCTACTGTATTATCCGTATTTGTGGTGAAAAAGGTTCTGTATAACAGATTTCAATTTTACTAAAAATAAAATGACATTTTAGAGCTATTTCCCAAATATACTTTATGAAAATATCTGAATAAATGAAATGTAACTGAATACTTGGCAATTCCTCAGTAGATAATAATCGAAAGGTCTAGGAGAAAAAATTCTTTAAAATTAAGTAAGAAGTAATTTTAAATTCAGGGGTTTCCTGGTAGTTCAGTGGTAAAGAATCCTGCAATGTAGGAAACACAGGAGACACTGGTTCGATCTCTGGATTGGAAAGATTCCCTGGAGAAGAAAATGGCAACTCATGTCAATGTTCTTGCCTGGGAAATCATGTGGACAGAGGAGACTGGTGGGCTGCAGTCCATTGGGCCACAAAAGAGTTTGATGCAACTTAATCCCAAAACAAATTTGAATTCACAAAGGTTCTTTCCAGAAAGCACATGTTATTATTATTAATTGGAATTAAAGTGTATATTGCACAGTTCCACAATATTAGTGGTGATTTTCAATTTTCTTGAAGATGGCACTTAGGTACATAGATCATAATTTCAGCTTCATTAAAGTAAATGTAAGTTTAATTCACTTGGCTTTCTAATAAACATATTTTGTTTACTTGAAACAACTTTATAGTTTGGTCATTTAAAATTATATATATGTAACAAGATAACTGGTAGTTTACTGGTTTTCTTTCTGTAGTCATGATATTTTTATGCATAGTCATTTTTTTTTGGCTTATAATAGATAAAAGAGTTGCTTGCATTTTTCCACTTCACTTTGACAGTGATAAACCTGACTTGAATGCTGTGTAAGCAGGATCTGTTCTAATAGAAATGAACTTGGGTAACCTGCCTGAAAGAATGCATAAAAAATGTAAAGACTGTACAGAAATAGGAAACTAATTATATTCCACTATATATAACTTTTTGATTAGAATAACTGAATGATACTTCTGAAAAAAAATCATAAATCATTCATATTCTAAGGATGGATTGCTGTTTAAGTCAAATAATAATGATGCTTTGGGCTCTACATACATAAAGTGATTAAATACCATGAGTGTGGATGATCAAATTTCTCAAAATCAAACCTGTGCAGCTCAGCAGACTAGAGCACATGGAGAAAAGCCAATATGTATGTTTCTGTCCATAAGAATTGAACATTTAGAGGAGGACTAATCTGATGTGGAATGTCCTAGGTCTATACCAAACAAATATAACACCAAGAGCCCCATGTAAAGGATTCAAACTCAGGCCCAGGTACACCTTGAGATAAGACCAAGTTCACTCAGGATGGAAATTTTTCTCTCCATTTGGATTCAAATTTTTAAAAGGCCATAATGATATTGTAAAGTAAACTAAAGTTAAAATAAAAATTAAAAAAAAAAAAGGCCATAATGAGTCATCTTTACCTCTGCATGAAACCAAAGTGTGCGTCAGTGCAGCAGGTGAAGTAACTGAGTGGTATTCAAGTGCTAAAAATTACTAACTCACCCTGAGAAGGTATTACTTTTGTTTTTAATTTGGAAGCTTCTAACACATAATTTTCAGTTTGGATTTAGAAGCTTTATCATAACTGTTAAAAGATATGATTCACATCATTAAACATGATCATTTTCATTTTAAAGAAAATGATTCACAGACTAAAACCCATGCAAAATATTTTATTTTTTTTTCTTTGAATAGTTAAATTTATTAGTATGAAGACACTTGTATCCTTGAAAGTTCAAAATTCCTCATTTTAAAAATACACAGTATTAAATATCTGCTACATAATAACAATATGTTTTGTTCTTTTCCTTTTTAAACTTTTTATTTTGTATTGGGATACAGCTGATTAACAATGTTGTAATAGTTGCTGCTGCTGCTGCTAAGTCACTTCAGTCGTGTCCGACTCTGTGTGACCTCGTAGACGGCAGCCCACCAGGCTCCCCCGTCCCTGGGATTCTCCAGGCAAGAACACTGGAGTGGGATGCCATTTCCTTCTCCAATGCATGAAGGTGAAAAGTGAAAGTGAAGTCACTCAGTCGTGTCCAACTGTTCGTGATGCTATGGACTGCAGCCTACCAGGCTCCCCCGTCGATGGGGACTCAGCCATGCAATATACATGTATCCATTCTCCCCTAAGCTCCCCTCCCATCCAGGCTGCCACATAACATTGAGCAGAGCTCCCTATGCTACACAGTAGGTCCTTGTTGGTTATCCATTTTAAATATAGCAGGGTGTATAGGCAACCATAAGTTCACTCTCTAAGTCTGTTTTGCAAGTTCATTTGTGTCATTTCTGTTTATATTCCACATATAAAGGGTATAAGAAACTACAGTGACATACCAACTTACACCAGTCAGAACAGCTATCATCGAAAAATCCACAAAGGATGGAGATAAGGGATTCCTTCTACAGTGTTGATGGGCATGTAAAATGGTACAGCCACTATAGAGAACAGTATGGAGGCTCCTTAAAAAAACAAACTAAAAACAGAGCTACTATATAATCCTGCAGTCCCACTCCTGGGCATATATCCAGAGAAAAATATGATCCAAAAGGATACATGCACCCCAATGTTCATCACAGCACTGTTTACAACAGCCAAGACATGGAAGCAACCTAAAGGTCCATTAACAGAGAAATGGATAAAGAAAGATGTGTTATGCATATATATATGTATATAATGGAATATTACTCAGGCATTAAAAAGATAATAATGCCATTTGCAGCAACATGGATGGACATAGAAATTGTTATATTGAAATGAATTTTATTCTCTCTAATTAAAAAAACCAGTGGGAGTATGTGAGGTTAGGTTTTATACTGTAAGTGTATTATGCAGATTGAGGTGTTTAGTTGGGCATTTCAACCACAAAATAGTGCTGCTAAGTCACTGCCACTAAGTCACTTCAGTCGTGTTTGACTCTGTGCGACCCATAGACAGCAGCCCACCAGGCTCCTCTGTCCCTGGGATTCTCCAGGCAAGAACACTGGAGTGGGTTGCCATTTCCTTCTCCAATGGATTAAAGTGAAAAGTGAAAGTGAAGTCGCTCAGTCGTGTCCAATTCTTTGCAACCCCATGAACTGCAGCCCACCAGGCTCCTCCGTCCATGGGATTTTCCAGGCAAGAGTACTGGAGTGGGGTTATTTCATAGAGAACATTACCTTTGAAACTAACTAATCAAAGGGAAAATTTTTAAAAGATCAACTAAAAATGGCCAAGAAAATGGTCTGACAGTGTATAATTATTGGTCACCCTGGTGTAAGCTCATATACTTTGCTTTCCAATTAAAGGGAGCTTGAGGAGGGAGCATATTTAGAATCCTTTAAGGATTATTTAATAGCATAATTACTAAATATTGAATAATAAGGTAATTTAATAAACAACCCTATAAAGATTATTCATCGCAAGTAAGATGTAAATATATATGTACATTAATGTTACTATTATTGACTACACCAAAGCCTTTGACTATGTGGATCACAATAAACCATGGAAAATTCTGAAAGAAGTGGAAATACCAGACCACCTAACCTGCCTTGAGAAACCTGTATGCAGGTCAGGAAGCAAATGTTGGACCTGGACATGGAACAACAGACTGGTTCCAACTAGGAACAGGAGTACATCAAGACTGTATATTGTCACCCTGCTTATTTAACTTATATGCACAGTATATCATGAGAAACTCTGGGCTGGAAGAAGCACAAGCTGGCATCAAGATCTCTGGGAGAAATATCAATAACCTCAGATATGCAGATGACACCAGCCTTAATGCAGAAACTGAAAAAGAACTAAAGAGTCTCTTGATGAAAGTGAAAGAGGAGAGTGAAGAAATTGGCTTAAAGCTCAACATTTAGAAAACTAAAATCATGGCCTCTGGTCCCATCACTTCATGGCAAATAGATGGGGAAACAGTGGAAACAGTAGCTGACTTTAGTTTTTGGGGCTCCAAGATCACTGTATACGGTGACTGCAGCCATGAAATTAAAAGACTCCTTGGAAGGAAAGTTATGACCAACCCAGACAGCATATTAAAAAGCAGAGATATTACTTTGCCAACAAAGGTCCATCTAGTCAAGGCTATGGTTTTTCCCGTGGTCATGTATGGATGTGAGAGTTGGACTATAAAGAAAGCTGAGCACTGAAGAATTGATGCTTTGAACTGTGGTGTTGGAGAAGACTCTTGAGAGTCTCATGGAGTATAAGAAGATCCAACCAGTCCATCCTAAAGGAGATCAGTCCTGGGTGTTCATTGGAAGGGCTGATGTTGAAGCTGAAACTCCAGTATTTGGCCACCTGATGTGAAGGGCTGACCCATTTGAAAAGACCCTGATGCTGGGAAAGATTGAGAGCAGTAGGAGAAGGGGATGACAGAGGATGAGATGGTTGGATCTCATCACTGACTCAATGGATATGGGTTTGGGTGGACTCCGGGAGTTAGTGATGGGACAGGGAGGGCTGGCGTGCTGCGCTTCATGGGGTCACAAAGAGTCGGACACGACTGAGTGACTGAACTGAACTGAATGCTACTTAGAAATTTCACTAGAATATAGCATAAGTTTAAAAATCTTAAAAAAAAAAAGCCTCATAGTTAAAGGGGTCAGCATCGGATAATAGAACACACACTGACCAAGTAGCAACTACCCAGATTCAATGGCCATAGATGCCCTGCCCACTTTCTTTCCTTAGGTGCTAACTGCATGATTTTTCAGAAACTGATGATGGAAGTGGAGATTCTGATTTCAAAAAGGGAGTGAAATGGTAGACCTGAACATGAACTAACTTAATGCTAGGTCTGGGTGCTATGTCTTTCAGCATCAACCTCACATCATAGTCGATGGGCCTGATTTCGCTAAACTTTGTGCAGATAGTGCTGTGACACTGACTGTATCAGTTCCCACACGAGGATATGGGCACAATAATTACTGTGCAGTAAACCAGGCATTCCCCATTCTGCGAGGAAACAGAACAGTCATTAATGTTGGTTATAGATTCAAGAGTCCAATACGGCTAGATTTGTAATTTGGCATTAGATAGGTACCTTGGGAGAGGCAGTAGGATCAGATATTAACATTATTATGTGTTTTTTTGATAAAATTCCTTTCTATGGGAAAGGAAGAGGCGTGTCCAGGTACAAAGGAGACTGTTTATTGGCAAATAAGAATGGACTATCCCAGTCTAACATAGGCCTCCAATGGGGTTTCTTTGACTAAATCCATGATATGCTCTTGACTCAGGTGGTTGCACAGAGTCAGACATGACTGAAGTGACTAAGCACATATACACACAGGCTGGGTATGACCCATGGTCAAGGTTGATAGGGAGCAGGTGAGTAGGGTTGAATCATGAACTCAAGTGGAGGATGCTCACTGCTTATCCTAGAGCTATGTTCTCCAAGAAGTTTAGTTGGCATTTCAATCAAAACACCATAAGCTAATACTCAAGAAAATTTGACTTTTTAATATCCATACATGATAATTTATCAAGTATATGAATCAAATTAATTTCCAAAATGTAATTTTCTACTGGTGCTGATACTTTCATTGAAATAAATGAATTTGAATGCATTTGATTATAATAGAGAGAAAATCAATATTTTAAGATATTAAAACTCAAAAACCCCTACTTCCACATCAGGTAGATGAACAGATGAATGTGTTTCAATCTCAGAAAGTCCACACCCTATTATGGTCTGATCAAGCCCTGCTGGCAAAACATACTACTCTGAGAGGATTGATTCTTTTAAGGAGATTTAATCTCTTTGGATTCATTTAACTGTGGAACATCACTCTTTAAAATGTGAATATAACAAATAAAATAATAAATCTGTGAACTGTCAGCATACATTTTGCTTTATGATGCTATTCCAACAATGGGATATATTAATAGAAAGAAATCGCTGATAAGTTCTTATAATAGAGAAAAGATTAAAAAAAAGAAAATGTGAAAAGTAGAATTATTTTTACTTCAGACTTTCAGTGCCTATACAGATTAGAACTCATCAGTCATTCAAGCCAGCATTTTGATGAGTATAATCAATAGGAAGTGGTTTCAAAGGGAACAGCAGAGAACGTGAGGCACTGACATTATTATTAATAAATGTTAAAAAGCAGAGACATCGCTTTCCCAACAAGGTCTGTCTAGTTAAGCTATGGTTTTTCCAGTAGTCATGTACAGATGTGAGTTGTGCCATAAAGAGAGATGCGTGTCCAAAGAATTGATGCTTTTGAACTGCGGTGTTGAGGAGGACTCTTCAGGATCCCTTGAACAGCAAGGAGATCAAACCAGTCAATCCTAAAGGAAATCAACCTTGAATGTTCTCAGTAATGCTGAAGCTCCAATACTTTGGCCACATAACGCGAAAAGCGGACTAATTGGAAAAGACCCTGATGCTGTGAAAGACTGAAGGCAGGAAGAGAAGGGGACGACAGGAGATGAGATGGTTGGATGGCATCACCAATTCAATGGACACGAGTTGAGTAAACTCCGGGGGATGGTGACGGATGGGGAGGTCTGGCATGCTGCAGTTCATGGGGTTGCAAAGAGTCGAACATGACTGACTGAGGGACTGAACAACAACAAAAAATAAGGACAGACAAGTAAGACAACAAAGATGTATATTTTTGTGCATGTGATCATGAGATTCAAGGAATCTTACCCCAAAATGAATATGATATGAGATTAAAAACATCCTTTCCAAAGGACTTTATTTATTAACCACTAAGTTCATATTTCTAGCCTTAATTCAGCCAATTTAGTAACCTTAAATAACTAAAAAACAATATTTCAAGGTAGTTTTAATTCAGTTTAAGAGACAAGGGAGGTGGCATTCAAGAAGGTGATCTGCCATGAGTCCATTATGGAGAGCATTAATACTTCCATGGGTTTATCAATCATTTCTAATGATTCTAAAGCAAACTCCAGGAGATCCTGAAGGACAGGGAAGCCTGACATACTGCAGTCCATGCGGCCGCAAAGCATTCAACTGAGGAACTTTAGAGCAAGTTCTCATGATTTAAAAACCCTGATTAGTTCTTTTACAGTATTATTACACGTATTTTAGAAAAATAGATAAGCATTGATATAAGTATTTTGAGGTCCCTGGAGATTCTTTGATAAAGGATAATTTGTAGTGTAGTTGGACTAGATTAGAAGTGCCAACAGACTTTCCTATCCAATGAAGGCCTCAGTCTGTTCAACCTAATAAATATTTGCGTGGACTTTTAACTTTCTGCTTCTATTTATCTCAGTAAGATGCTATCTAAACCACTTCAGAGATGAAAAATCTTCAGTTGCTGTTTCCTTTGAGAATGAGCACTATGTCCATCTTCAAATGAATGTGCATTTAAAAAATATTCAGCTTCACTGAGTCATAACTGACAACACTGTCAATTACAAATGAAATTGGCAACTACTTTTCTACCCTCTGTTTCTATCAGCTGGGCTTATTTCACTTAGCATAATGCTATAAGGGTCATTTATGTTGTTGCAAATGGCAGGGTTTCCTTCTTCCTTGTGATTGAATAATATTCCATTGTATATACAGAATGGAGGGATGGTATTCTCAGTCCACAGCATTTAAAACAGGCAAATGGACCTCTTTCATGAAAAGACTAGGGGATGGATGTCCTTTTTGCCTTCTCCCTCTCTACTGAGCCCTAGGGGGAATAGTCACAATAAGTCCTTGTGAGCCAGTGCTATAGTCTAGTCTTGCAGGTTTTATGGACCCAAACTCTGCTTGCTCTCTGAGGTGAATGTTTTGGATAACCTTTCCTCAGATGTAAGTCTTAAAAGGTGTGGGGTCCAAACCTACTGCTCTACAGACAGAAGTGGGAGTTTGTGAGTTCCCTCCTGATTGTGCCTTGCTGTGTGAGGGGTGAGGTTTATGGTGAGAATGTGTTTCTGTCTTTCCCACCTTTTAGATATGAGTAGTTTCTCATTTTCTTCCCAGGTGGCTCAGTGGTAAAGAATCTCCCTGACAACGCACGAGATGTAGGAGACCTAGTTTCGATCCCTGGGTTGGGAAGATCCCCTGTAAAAGGAAATCGTAACCCACTCCAGTATTCTTGCCTGGGAAATCCTAAGGACAGAGGAGTCTGGAGGGCTACAGTCCATCGGGTCACAAAGAGTCAGACATGCCTTAGTGACTAAAGAACAAGTTTCTCATTTGCCTTGTGTAGGAACTGCTCAGCTAGTTTCTAATTTTCTTTCAGAGAGAATTGCTCTGTTTATTTGCTGACAACTCTGTGGGAGAAAGTGTGGGCAGGAGCCTCCTATGTTGCTATCATGGACCTGAACTCAATATGCACATTTTTTTAGGTGGACAAAGGGACCGGAGTATCCCAAGAGTTTCCTACTTGAGACTCTGTGGGGAGTTGTGTAGAGTCAGAGAAACAATATACAGAGCCACTATCTGCCAGGTGTGTACTATTTATTATGTGCCTTCATGCTCAGTCATTCAGTCATGTCTGACTCTTTGTGACCTCATGGACTATAGCCTGCCAGCTTCCTCTAACTGGAATTTTTCAGGTAAGAATACCGGGGTGAGTTGTCATTTACTACTCCAGGAGACGTCCCAACTCAGGGATCAAACCTGTGTTTCTTGCATCTCCTGCGTTGGCAGGTGGATTATTTACCACTGAGCCACCTGGGAAGTCCATTATTTAATATACACACAATCTAGTTGTTGGAATCAATAATTAATGGCACAAATACCATATAACTGAGTGCTAGGTGTGGAACTCAATGTTCTGGTCAAAGTCAAAGGAGAAAGAAACCAAACTAAAGGAAAACATCAGAGATGAAATAGTGAAACTGGGACAAAGAAGGTGGACAAAATTTATCAAGAAAAAGGGAAGAAGAAAAAGAAATATGATATAAAATAATGAAGTCGTATCAGTTACTCAGGAGGAAATCTTTATTTTGTGTTTTTCTCCATGGAGCAGACTCTCAAAAGACATTCACTGCCAGGTATAACCCCCTGATAAAAAGAGGGTGCTTTATGAGACAGACTATTCATTAAAATCTCTGTATTGAGTTTTCTGGAAAAACCTGAATGAACACTTTGGCCAACCCATATGTATGTGTAGTGTTTATTGATAAATGTTTTCTGAAAGTCTCCTTACTGAAGAGCTCTCCAATCAATAGGATACATTTTGATTATTAATCACTGTTTTCAGAACAACATTATAACTGGACAGCTGATCTGATTGCCCCCATTTATGTATTAGCAATTTAAGTTTAAAATGTTAATTTCTTAAGTTATATTTTTTCAGGTTAAATTCAGAGTGCTATTGCACAACTAGGCAGCACTAGAATTATCACAAATGAGAAAGAAATTGGCTAAATGTCTCTATCCTCAGTGCCACAGTGGTATACATACACTTAAAGCAATTTGCTCATTAAACAGACACTATTAAGAGCAGAAAAATTTTGCCAATACCAGCAGAAAGATTCAGTTTGGAATGTAACCTTTCCTCTCAATTTTGGCTAACGTGTCAAGCTTTTCTAACATTTTAAAGCAAATTTTATTTATTTTAAAAGTGGTTAAGGCTATTATCTCCAGAGTTTATTCTGTTCACCACTTAGTATATTCTCATCTTCCTCATCTGTGAAATGGAGATCATAAAAGACCCAAACTTACAAGTTTTGTAGCAATTAAAGGCATTAAATATGTGATATATTTAGAAATATCTAAAGTTTATAAAGAAGTGTGTGTGTGTGTTAGTTGCTCAGTTGTGTCTAACTCTCTGCAACCCCATGGACTGCAGCCCACCAGGCAAGAATACTGGAGTGGGTTGCCATTTCCTTCTCCATATAAAGAAATGAAATATATAAAGTATTCCAAGCCCATGCTCAGTCATATATGACTTTTTGTGACCCTTTGGACTACAGCCCGCCAGGCTCCTCTGTCCATGGGATTTCCCTGCAAGAATATCAGAGTGGGTTGCCACTTCCTCCTTCAGGAGAGTTTCCTGACTTAGGGATCAAACTTGCATCTCCTGCATTGCAGGCAGATTCTTTACTGCTGAACCATCAGGGAAGCTCTGCAGCGCTAACCTGTAGCAGGCATATATTTAACCCTCTATGAACATTTGCTACTTTTGTTGTTGTTGCTATTAAGTCATAAATGAACAAGAACCTAAAGTCCTTACGCTTGCAAAAAATCTTGTTCACACATATAATTATAATAATAATTCAGCAGAAGAACTGATGCAGGCAAGACAAAACAAATTATCCAGTAAAGAAACCAGAGTAAAATCAATTTACTGACAGAAGACTGGTGAGCATTATTATTAATTATTAGCAATTATTAATAACTACCCATCACGTACTTTCATGCTTTTACTAGGCTCTATCTCTGTTTATCTATACATAAATATGTTAAAGTATTGCTTGCTGTCTTCTATACATCTCATACTGAGTGAGTATCAGATTTAGATGGTATCTCCGATCAATTTTTCATTTGAACCTGCTGTGATCTTTTTTATCTTCTTTCAACTAATTTGTCAGTGCAAGGTAAAGGCTTGTTCAAGTTATTTAGAAAATCCATTATGCTATCATACGTAATATATCAGGTTGAAGTAGCCTACATGATGTCTCACAAAGAGTTTTGGAGTGTATGAGACTTGAATTTTAGTTTCAGTTCCACCACTATCTATTTTTCATATCCTAAACTAGTCATTTAAATTGCCCTCAATTTGTCTTGATACAATGAGGAAATAGGCTGCATGATTTCTGTGATCCTTTTCAGATTTAAAATTTTGATGCTAAGTCTGTAGAAAAAAATACATTTGCAAATTAAACAACAGTGTCTCTTTAATTCCTCATTCAAAATCAAGAAGAATATATCTGGGAAAGCCTTTCTTGTTAGTTAGCTA